>LJIJ01001385.1:0-46357 GCA_001718145.1 Orchesella cincta
ATAATTTTTACCCCTCGTTTTCTCGCTACTGATGATAGTGATATGCATGGGAAACTGAGAGTGTTTGTCTTGTTTGACAAAAAACAAGGAAAGGGATGGAAATGGAAGCAATAGCTTTCCACAAGAAAATGAATAAAACTTAAGAAGGGTATAAATGTTGTATTGGAATTCTTATATTTCCACTTAATATCCTCATTATTTAGAGTCAGCGAAAGAAAATAGTTAAAAACAGATTTTTATCTCATTTTCCACCCTTTTACATCACCAACAAGACGTAAGCAAATGTGAGTTACTTAAGACTCTTGTGGGATGAGCCAGATTCCAGTAGATATGCTTTCCAGTCTTTCCCCAGCAGATATGGGAGCCGATAAAAATCCTTTCAATTCCGGCTCATCTCTTCCTCATTCTCAATCTTAATTGTTGGAAAAAACGTCTCTGTGTGCATTCTACAACTTTCATTGAATCTACTCAAGGCTGCAGGTTTTAAATTTTTTAGTGATTTTTTTTAAAGTGGACATAAATTTGCTGCGATTATCTTGATAATTTAAAGGGATAGTTATTTTTCAGGAAGAGCATTACTAAGATTAATAAACGATCAAGACACTGGATCCTCTGAGTGAAATTCAATACACGTGTTTGCCTCATTAACCACATAGTATACAATGTAAGGAAATGCATGTTGATCCTCTTTCCATATCGTCCGAATCATAAAGAACCGGAAAACTTGGTGACATTTTCTCAACCTTGTTTGGGACTATCAAATGTGAAACTGAAGACGGCTGTGTGGAATGAAAGAGGATGACATCTTTACTTCCTTGCTTGCTTTATTGTTCAGGACGCAGCACAGTGTATGAATGACCTAGTGAATATATTTCAATCCTTTACTTTAGTTCAACATGCTCTTGGTTTGGACAAAACAAAAAAACATAAAGTGAGCAGGGAAAATGTAGAGCAGAACTAATGGAATGGAAATGGGTTTAAAAATTCTTGTAAAATGATACTCTCCATTCATTTGGGTATTCAATTTATAAATTTTCGATAAAGACCTTCATATTTAAGTTGCTTATTACAATTTCTTACGTTGCCCCAAATTTTAATAAAATTATGTTTAGATATTTAAGGAATTCTACTGCTGGTTTGAAATGAATACTAACACCAGGAATTTACGAACAGTCACGTTATTTTTTGTATATATTACTACTTTCAGTTTTCAGTTAAAAACTGATTCGTACATGTAACGACTGAAGCTAACTTGTAATCGGAGTCTCTGCTAGCATCGCAATCTGGTGTGGACCAGTTGCATCTACTCCACACCTTTCTTTTAACAATGGGTTTATTGTTTAGTGGTTTTGCCGTGTTCTCACTGGATGTTGCCCATTTCGTTTATTATAGTATTATCACATCCTAGTATCTACTTGATAATTGTATCAAGATTTTATTTCTTGCGTATAATGAATATTATAAGAATAGCTCTTGAAATTGCATTAATGTTTTCAATATAAGAAGTTTGTTATGAAACGGATATAATAATATCTTCTTCATTTTTTCAGTTAAGTGTGTAGGATAAGTTTTTGTATGCATGTCCATACTCACAAGCCTAAAACTAGAACGGTGAAACGACTGTATCCCAAGTTGCAGCTACACCACCTTTCCACAACTCAAGAAATCACAAGATGCTCGACGAGATCTTCAGGTGTGTTCTTATTGCACCCTAACTAGTCTCACCTGAACCATTTTCCACAGGTGGTTGGATGAGCTTGCGTATGTCGTTGGAGTTTGTAGATGACTCTCGAGTGCATTCAACATTCGTTCTAGCTTCCTTGGCCATCCTTTAATCTTTCATTTGGATAATTCAAAGCTTGTATCGTGCAGGCTTTCAGAAATTGAAGCAAAAAATTAACTATGCTACAATTTAAGACTCGACCAAGATGACAAGAATTCTCAGTCAATTTAATAATACATAATAAATGCCTACATTGCATACGAAACGAATCGCATAATGCAGAATATCGCATAGCAAGTCAATCTACATGAAACGTTATAATGCATTCAACAATCATCTTCATCATTATCATCCCAGTTGAGCTTGTGGTCTTTTTTCATTGTGAGAGCAATTTTTACGGACAAAGGAAGCATCAACGAAGCAATAAAACATGCACGTCTACATTCTACACATGATTATCTATGTTTAAAATCCAAGAGGGAGAGAACTACATGGATAGAAACTGCAAAAGAAAATATATCCAGAATCCAGACTCTTCCCTTTGTACTCCTCTCCATCAAGATCAACAAAATAGTAACAGGAGTAGCTTAATAGGACAGAAGAATAACAACCAAGATATGTAAGGAAAACTACAATGGCTAAGTAAACGCTATGGAATGCAATGCAGTCTAATTTGTCATAGTGTACGTATAGAATCAGCTCAGACTGAAGAAGTAGCAAAAAATAACATTACTTTAAAATAGCCCCATTCTGTTTCTTTTCCTTGAGAGTTGGGATGTGATCAACATGATGATGACAAGAATGGTAGTTAAGAGTACGACGCTAAGAAAAACTTTGAATTTGCTCGGTCACGCTGATTCAAACGCAAACGCTGTACCCTTTTATTCTCTACTCTGGAAAGAATTCCGTTCTTCATCATCATCCCTAACCAAGCTCAGTTTTTTTTTTCAGGCTCAATTATCCAGCATGAGAATACTTTCTACTTGCTGTTCTTTTTCCACCCCTGAGAGAAATACCTTCTCAGAAATTCCCTTTGTATTTATCTAACCCTGGTTTTTTCCAAGACATTATTTTTTTGAACTGCCAATCTGCCATGCTGAACGTGCTCTCACTTTGTATCCGTCATTTGGGATCATGCTCATGTCTAATTAAATGTGACAGAGACAAGAGAGATACAAATATACTGATCCTTTGATTAATTACCGTTTAGCTCATTCCCATCGATTACCATGCAAGTTTACATTTCACAAGTTAATCGGATCTTTATCCACCCGACCAAATACAAAACGTTATTGCCACACGTGATAAAGATATATATCCGTAAAGGACAGGAAAGCAAAGTGAAAAAGTATAACATCAAGATTAATCACAACAAGCAGCCTTCCTATTACAGCAATAAACTATCTTCGGGAAATCACACTAGTCTCCTTTCCCAACGTCCCAACTCAACCTTCTCGGTTTTTGCTTGATTTGGCAAGAAGCAAGTTTTCTGTTTTCATCCATCTGTGTATTCTGGCGTGTGGGAAAGTTCCCGTGGTTGGTTAGGTTGGTTCATTGGTGAATTACTCTAAGAGTTTCCTCCGATGAATATTATCATATGAAGGGTATCATGATAATAATATTACTATCAGTATATACATGTTTGGCACGGTATACGTACTATTCGCAACGTGGACGTTGAACCGCTAGGCTAGTTTCCCAACAAGGAGGATATACGTTGTATAAAAATGGAGGGTAATTCGCATGTAATCTTTTCAATACACTTGATTTTACGTTTGACTAGTCGTAAAAGCATTATGTATACATTTTTTAAGAAATTTTATCTGTGAATTATGTAGCTTGTGTATAAAGACAAAAGTTTACTAGTTAAAAAAGTTATTAGATCCACGCATTCCGCTCTCATCATATCACAAACAAAATTCCTTTCTTAGGCACAATCCTCGCCTATACCAGAGTATTTGTAGGTATTGAAGAGCTTTGGCGTTCTCACGAGAACCATGTGTTTCTTGCCTTTCTCATCATCCACTGTCCATTTTCCCAGCTCTGTGGAGTGGAGGATATCTTTCAACTAAATCACCAGTGATTCACGTTTATTATTATTAGGTATATATGGTTGTGCGTGTTGTTACATGCTATAATGTTTACGTCACAAGAATTCACATGGGAGAGTTACAACAAGACGGGAATATGGACACGTGACGTATTCGAAGCGACAAAACAAAGGAAAACGTATTGTCAATGAAAGTTTTTTAAAAATGTCAGGTCAGAGAAAAGCAAAAAAAAACATTCTACGTTGTTTAAAAAATTGATGCGTATATCATTAAGTAACAATAGTGTACAATGTTGCGTAAGTGAAAGGGAGATACAATCAACCATTTAGGCTCAAAATAAATCTAGTTCGATTCGTGTTGTTACTCCGCTAACTAAACATGGGCATGGGGACTGCATGCTCCCCAATGACATAAAGCATCTAATTTAACTTGATTGAACTCATGATCCCAATGATCGTATTAATTGCGTGATCAACTTCAGCTTCATCATCACATCGGTGATGTGCTCACATCCCTCCACACACGAAGCCCATACTTTTTGTCATTTATCTGTGTATCACGCTCTGGAAATGGTAGGGTGAGGGTGTGAATTCTAAGCTTTTTATAACGACGGGGTGCCACCAATGTAAGCAATCTAGCTTAAATTATTGAATGAAATTGGCGTAGCAGGCTGATACAATTAAGGACGTGACAGCCAACAGTAATGATGTAAACGTCTGTCTAAAAAACAGAAACAGCATGATCGTCTTTTGCCTCTTGTAAAATTTACATATCAATGGTTGATGGTGTTAGCTACTCTGAATAATTTGGGAGATGTGTGTCTTTGATAATGGTATTAATTTATTCATCTACACTTCTTCGTGGTCTTCATGCTTTGAACTTGTGTACAATATTGCAGTTTTAAGCGTTTAAAATAATTTAAGTCTGAAGCGGCTCCCGTATTATTACTTGTAATTATATGGGCTATACAGAGCTAGTGATTTTTTAATCCTAAATTGGGCCATGTTACTGTAATGTTTGTGAAATTAATTGTGAGCTGACACAACTGGGACTACAAGCTTTAAAATCTGTCAGGGATTGAAGAGTTCATATGTGCTTAGTTAACAAAATGAATCTCTTGGTAGGAATAATGAAAGGCATATTACCATGCAAGCATTTGTTGAACCGACGGCGGTATGAATGCAGAACTTTTGAAGAAAATTCAAACAACTGTTAAAAACAGTGACACCCATAAAATTTTTACTAACACGGCTTCGAGAACTGTAACATAAGCATTAGTAGCTGCAATGAAGGAACAAATGAGGACAGCTTGTCATGTATCCAGCGAGAAGGAGCGTCTTAAATGGTTTCAACAGACAGAAAGATCTAGTAAATATTTGGCTTGTGAATACTTTTTTTACATTTACGAAACGACACGTCGGAGCAGTTGAGGATCGAATCTATGAAAAAGTTAGTTAAATTCTATTAACTACATAAAATATATTGGAGAAAAACCTTTGCAATTTATTTGTGGCAAGTATTTCGATCTCCTGACGCTGTTTACTTTGATTAGATTTTTAATACGTACGATTGACGAGTTCACTTAAACTCGTATCCAATCAAAACCAATACTTTTGAAATTTAGATAATGTAGCTGCTCCAAATTTGGCATGAATTCTGTTCCGTTTTGGTTGAGTCTTAAAAGCATGTACAAACTTATGGAGACCAAGACCGATTCAAAACACACCATCAATTTCCTGAAGCGCTCGCAATATGTCGTCTGAAAGTTAGAACCCCATTTATTACAGTATATGATGAAACCCGAAGCACGCAACTGGTAGACACTGGAGAAAATGAGAAAAAGAAAAGTACATGCAGCCCGCTGTTTAAGACAGACACGTTTATTTTACTTTTATCCATTCAACTCCAACCCAAAATCCAAAGGCCAAAGGTATACCCTATAAAAAAGGTAACCTGCTGCCAACCTTGCTGGCAGGTTGTACCTTGTCCTGTCTTCCAACTTATGATGACTTTTATCAGTTAATACATCTTATAAGAAGTAACGTCTTTCGTGTTTCTTAATTTTTCCGGCTGTTGTTTTCAGGTTTGTAGAAAGGATCCAAAAATCCGGTAACTAATAAAGCGTAATGCTTTCCATCTACGTTAACATAGTCGTTTGCTATCGTGCGGATTAGATTCATCCGCTAGTGTTCCTTAATTGAACGACGGGCTGTTGACTTTTTATTATAAACCTCACAATCAAAATTTTTCGGAGGACTTCCGCTTTCCTATGTAGAAGGTTAGAGGTGTATATTTCGTAAGCCAATAAAATATGAAAGTTGAATTAACCAATTCTTAATAAAACGGGAGCACCCACACACATACAACTAATATCATGAAACAAACAACATTTCATGATGAATTCATCCGTTTTTAAGACTTTTCTCACGACCCTTTTGAGCGCTTACACTATCACCATAAGTACACGTATATATATCCTCATTCTAGCCCTTAACCTTATAGTCCAGCCAAGCCACTCGACTCATTAATTTTAAGACTGCTTCTTCTTCAATGGCACTTAACCATCTGTTCTCATGCATCCATGTCCAACTGCTAGAGTTAGTAACATCTTCAGAATCTGTATATTGCTCAGTTCTCGTATTAATGAAAAAACTCGCTTCATTGAAAAAACTAATGGAGCATGATGATGGTAGGATGTTCATCAATGAGAAATACAACCATAAATAGATTCTCCCTATATTCCATTCAAACAATTCTAATAAAGATAAAGCCTAATAGAATACAGCTGGAACGTAGTCAGTTTTAGATTTTTTTGGTGAGTAAATCTTTCGGCCGAAGGGCATTCGATTCGATAGGAAATGTTGTAGTTGTAAGTAAAATCTAACTGGAAACTGCCAAACTGCTTTTAAATCATGTTACCAGATAAAAAAGTCAAAGATTTCTACACCTCCAGACCATCATCAGAATGATAATATGCTGGTTCTACTATCTATTCATACAAGATATAAACCAGTCACACAGGAAGTCGTATTGTAGAAGATGTTCAAATATCTGATGGTGAGCTGTGAGCTGAACAGTTGTTCTGGATGATGATTATCAGCCATCTCAAAATGATCATCATTTCTTTGAAATTTCATTCATTGACTGGAATATCAATTCATGAATACATTTTTAAAAAACCACAATCATCGTTCCGGATTAGACGCTGCTTTTATTACGAGCCAGAGCCCATGAAAGACTGACATGACATGTTACAAAAATCTAACAAAATCAGATTAAAATGTGTTGACATTCAATTTCTCGTTGGTTTGTAATTCCAAGCAACTGTGGAATTAGATAGAATCCCAACGGGAGTCCGAAATCTTGTCTTGACCGTTGGCAAAATAACCCTAATAAGTTTCTCTCATCGACTGATTACTCCCCATGCAAATAAAAATCCAAACAGACACCCCATCAACAACTTTGTTCTTCGTCTACTGCCGACGGGTGTGAGGAAGAGGATACAAATACAATGCCCAATTGCACCTGTGCTATTCTTTGCATCATTACGCAAGCAGGAGAAACTGACCGGAAATGGAAGAAAAAACCTGAATTCAAGGTTCTTTCTTGGTGTACTCTTCGCCGAACCACTTTTCTCACATTCGCACACCTTACCTTCATCAGAACAATCAAGATTTTATATCCAGTGAGTAATCCTCTCTAAATCTAGTCAAAATGGACAAAAAACAGCGTCAGCTTGCATGCGAAGACGCTATTTACAGATTGAAATTAACTCAGCAATAAAGCCGTGCTTACAGATACAAGCACAAAGCTTCCTACAACAGATTACTCATACTTTTTACTACATATTACGCACATTCACATTGCATATATCTAAGTAAGTGCAAGTTAAGATGTTCTTTTTGACCGTTTCTTTGGGTGAGCATTCGGCATAATTTTTACATATGCTGATGATGATTTGATGAGTAAGTTATGATGAGAAAGGATTAGTTTTAGAGTCCAAATCTTAGAAACGCAGATCCCATCCGGCAGTAATGCTATGCGTTGGCAAACAAGCAATTTTTTAACCATAAATGGCTTATACTTCACTGTCAATAATAAAATGCGTAGTTTCTGTTCTGTCCATAATGAAGGAAAGAAATTGTTGCAAGATCTGATGAGATTTAAACGATCTTTTACACTCCTGTTGGCAGTTGGCACTGACACCAAGCACGTGATGAATTTTCACAGTTATGATGAATTTACTCAAATGTTGAACATGAAAAGTTTTCAAAACTCATGATCCCCCTTACCAGCAAAAGCAATGAAATTTTATCTAACTGCTTTTGCAGTTATTTGTTAACCAAAGATTTTCTTGAAGTTTTGGGATTAAAGGCTATATATATGTGGTGCGTATGAATATTTATATGATTTTTATGTAACTTTAGTGTGCATGTCTCCCAACCATTCAAAACGATGGATATGTGTAGTAGATGCATAGCACACAGTTCGCTTAAAAGTGTTAAAACTAACAAAGGTTTTGACACTAACTTATTAGCAACGCGATAGCAGAAGCCTATCATAATCATTGATATATTTCATTGAGACAAGTTGCTACAAGCGAGGAGGCTACAAATATGACAGTTACTCTTGTATGCCATTGACACCTCGGAAAAATGATGACTTCTCAAAACCCCTTGTTTATATGACACTCCGCATACTCCCAGCATGAAATACAGACGCCCGTCTCTTCATAATGGCAGCTTTTTAGCAGATGTATGAACCAGCGAACATTTGAGGTGTCTTGAGTTTACATTTGAAATGTAAACTCCATCCAATTTTTACAACCCTTCAACATCATTATGATCTGCTGCCGATGTAGATTTTCACAAGTTATGTGTCACCATCAAATCACATCACCCCAGCCCCTGAAAAGATAATGCAGTTTTCTGGTTTTCAGCTTTGTCTGAAGATAAGGTTTCCAAGATCATAAAATATAATGGAGCAACATACAATTTTTAATTTTTAGAGTTATATTATAGAAGAGTTGACAGAAACACGGATTATATCGAGCTATACTAAGTAAAAAATGTTGATGTCGACCATTTACAGTGCACGCACGCTACACTGATTTCTGTCTCTATATCGAGGGTAGAGAGAAACTATCCTTTGACCAAGAAAGACCACCTCTCTTTTACTTCTTTTTCACTTTTTTTTTCTGGTGAAATGCTGCAAGGCATGAAGTTCTGCTCTAGTCAAGTCATAATAAAACACACTGAAGTCTGGATTCAATGTTACGGTAGAGGTATGACAGTGAGTCAGTATTGAGAGAGCACGGTTAAACACATCCCCATTCACATATCATGGAGATATTTAACAGTAGCAAAGTTTGAGATACATTTACGTGTAATAACAACAAAGAAGAAAGAAGACGAGAGGTAAAATGTCAGGCTCATTTCTCAAAAAATCGCTCAACCACGACTCACCGACTGTTGCGTTTTTTTCTTGGATATTTTTTTTTCTCTTGAGGAGAATTCGTTTTTATGACAAGTTGCGTTGCATGCCAAAGCCACGCCACCATTAGAACTGCCTCTTCGGGTCGCAAACGCGATCATCATCATCATGAGTTTTGTGTAGCCAAATACAATTACCATTCTCTTCCTCTCCTGTCTTGGCAGACCCTTGGTTTTCCTTGGTTTAGTTTATTTCAACCCGAAATCACGTCGTGTTTTGGATACTTCCCATTTTAAAACTTCAAATGGGCATATTACGACAATATCAATATCACTCTCGTGTCATTGTTGACATTCCTTGGGAGTGAATCTCCTGTGATGCAAGCAATTGTAAAGTCACCATTGATCTTATCCATTTGAGTGAGCTAAGCGATTCCAGATGAATGAAAAAAAATTGTTTTGAGTGGATTTTAATGTATTTACAAATGTAAAGTTAGCATAGGTAATGAAGGATGCAGCGGGGTACCTACCACAGATTCATTGAGTTAAAAACATTTAAAAGGAGCACTAAAATTTCAAGCTTTATTTCTGGAATGTAACTAAAGTAGTAAACTGGCCTGCTTTGGCATTGCTATTTAAACGGCATCAATTGATAAAAGAGTCTAGATTAAAGATCATCACAAAAGACTGCTCCTTTTTGCAACACTAAAACCTCACAAGCAATAGGCAAGCTTGCTGTTTAGTATTGTACATTTTATCTTTTGACAACTATTATGTAGCAAAATTTAAAGAGAGGGTGGAGTTTTAATCCTATTTACCATCCCTAAACTTTCCTCAATCAAGGGTAATCAACGTCAGACATCTCATCCCTGTCTTGATATACACACAGAGCGTTGAAGAATGACTCTCTGGTGTGCTTGCACATTTATAAACTGCGAAGCTATTGTGATCTTGGTGGTGATAATTATACTTGCTCACCAACTTGGAAAAAATATTTCTGAATGATGTTTTACACTCATAGCATATATAACTCATATAATACTTTACATAATGCACGGTGAATGCAAGTAAACAAAAATATATTGTAGCAAACAATACATTTTATATGTGAGAATACGTGCACTTTGTGAACTGCTGTGTAGAACGAAGTTTAACAATGTTAGAATCAAGACAGAAATAAAATAATTGCGGGGCATTGTCCCTCTGAACGTAATGGTAGCATCTGAAAGTTGAGCAAAATAAGATGATACATTTATACGTACACTATGTTTCAGCATTTTTATGCACCGTTTACAGCTCAGTCAGAAATCAAGAGTAAAATATGATGACCAAGAAGGATGAGTAAGTAAGGATGAGTTCAGCGTTTTAAATTCGTCAGAAAAGTGTTCTTGCACATTTCAAGAGAATTTGCGTGCTAGCTTTATATTAAACACAGTTGTACGCTCATTTTTACAAGCTTGACAATGACCAGAAGTTGCAGAGTCTAACAATAATCAGTTGAGAGAGCTGACACACGCTTGCGGATGTGAGACCTCTTCAAATTCACTGCACTGTGTAAGGTCTTGTGTGTGTATCTCTGGTGTAGTAAAGCGATTGGATCAAATGAAAGGCATTTTAGACAAACTTTAATGGTCCAAATTAAAAACAATTTCAAAGTCGCTAGATATATGTTCACCCATTAAATTTTTAAGTGTAAAACTCCCTGCAAGACAAAATCTTACCCTTTGAACCTAAACCTTAAGAATTGATGCCACTATGTATATTAGATGCAAGAAATAAGTTTAGAACATGGTAGCCTCCTATATTTCATCATTGTCACACTCTCACCTTTGCGTAAGGAAGGTGGAGTACACACAAGATTTTAACAATAGAATCACCTTTTAACGTTATATTGTTATCACTTTGAAAATGTGCTTCTTCCTTTCCCCATCTTTCTATAGATGAATCACAATCAATTTCACGCAATTCCAGACATACCTGTTGTATATTTTATATATAAAGCGTGGGTAAATGTATGGATGCACAGAATATCTAGATGCAGTTATTCAACCATCAAAAATCAGTCAAGTATATAGGGAGAAGATGCGTGCAGGAAAATACATAACGCCAAACGTACTGAGACGACGAAGGACGTTCAGAAAGGGAACATCACAACAAACAATCGTTGATTCTCATCTTCTTGAAGAATAGACTCAACTTGCTTTTAAGGTACTAACTACCTAACCCTGCAGCAGGAATACCTGTAGAAAAGATCTACCCACGATGAGTACTTCAGAAAGTTGAGTCGAGGGTGGAAGTCCTGGAAGCATTGTAAAGATCATTCATGAAAGATTTTGAAGAGAGTGTATGAATGAAACAGAACCAAATGATGAATGAATGTGTTACAAGATCAATAATGAAATACTCGAATGTTTCATTGTATCTTTTTTCTTTTCAGAGACGAAAATGTTATTTTCTATAGAGCATCCTACAAGCTGCTTCCTTTCCAACTGAAGTTACGAGAAATTTTAACACTGTATCTAGTCACTTATCGTACACTGCGATGCACTTGGCAATATTCTTATCATATCATAATGAGACATGTTGTTATTACTAAAGAAAATTGTATTAAAATTATCCTAGTAATTTAAAAAATCAGCTAAAAACAGTCTCGGCTATAAATTTTCTAACAGCGTTACAGCGCAAACTTGCTTATCAATGACCTATCGATTGTTTCAATCTCCAAATTCTGGTGCAATAAATCAGTTCTATTAGCTTAGACAGGTTTGCCAATGAAAGGAAATGACAAGCCATCACATCTTAACTTAACAAAAACCGGGTGCTTAGATTTATTAAATCATTACATAATTATATGGTATGGGCTAGCAAAAAACAAACCTCATATTTAATATTATTACTTTACTTCGATGTATCATTATTTCATGCATTCCCCTAATTTTGTGGGCAAAAACAGGGCTATTATTCTACGCAAAATATGATCAGTACAATTATGCAACTGGTTACAAACCATAAAGGTTATGTTACTCCTGGTCATTTTTTCCCATGTGCACATTTAGGAAGATCTCACGGCTCGATTAAGACTTTTCTCTTGGTCTGTAACCTACAGCACACGCGCATGCGAAATGGCGAGATATATTTTTTTATTTCCTTTTTAGTACAATAATACAATCCTTATTTTTAGGTAAAATAGAAGTAATAAAATGATACTCAAAAGATGGTTTGAAAAATTTGTGGGATTCATGTAGAAAAAGGAACCGACTGGTTGATGCTGTGATAATTGCAAAAGATATCATTTTTCCTTATACTTGTCTACACAATAAAATACTTTGTAGAATACAGTACTCCGTGTGTTGATTCAATAAGGTAAAAAATAATGAAAGCAATCCATCCTCAAAAGTTTGTGTATGTAAAGAGGATTCTTTTAATGAGGGTGATGCTTCATGCATTAAATTCCATTGTGTCTTATTAGACTCGAGTGTGTTATTTGCAGTTGCTCACACACTGACATAATGCAAAGCATTTTGGATTTTTCTCAAGATCCAATCCAACTTCACCATTTTTATGGAATGTGGGATTTTTCATATGAGCATAAGCTAACATTTGTATAAAGCTTTCCCAACATCAAAATTATAACATTTAACAATTATTTCTGTTGAGTGTATGTACCTGTACAATTCAACATTTTAAAAAATAACACAGATAGATTACTAGCTATAGTGGCGTCAAACATGTGCATAGACAGATTGGTAGTAGTAGTAAGTATAGTGTATTTTCTACCCGCTCTTGTTCAGTATGATAAGCACAATTTTTTAACAAGTATTTCTTGGACTAACTGCCATTCAGTCGTGGAGCAGAATATAAATTTCTATCTGCATCACAGGTCGCAAGATTTGTATGATATAATTTTCCATAGCTTCTAGGCTTTCCTAATAGTGTTTTTAAAGATAGTGATAATGATGTAATCATGTGGTTTAGCCGACGTTATATGGGGTGGTCATGTATACGCTGATGAAAAATTCACAGAGAACCGTCTGCACAGTCACATATTGAATATAAACTGGGAAAACAGTGTGTTTTTATATGCAGCAAAAAAAATCCTAATAAAAAGCCCGAAAGAGAAGTTTTGAAACAAAAATTTTATACTGATTATTAGTGGCATTATGAGTTTAAAAATACCAAGAGCGTAAGGGGAACCGCTTACTTTATTTCTGTTATTTGCCTCACCATATTATTGTTATTATTTCAGCAAACAAAAAAGTGAGCTTCATTCTCATCTCTGAAATGTGAACATAAAACTACATGAAGCACAAACATTTTGTGTTGAAAGGGTGGCTGATTAAAGAGTTTTTCCAGCTAATGTTTGCTTCTTTCCGCACATGAATAAACCTGGCCTTCAGCAACGTCTACCGTCTACGTGCCGTCTACTTGTGAGATTATGATAATACTATATGGGTTTCAAACAAGTAACCGTGTAATAATCATTGGCATGCTTGGCTGCATGTTGCTACATTCAAAGTGTCAATAAAAACAACCGCAGTAAGTAGCTTCAAGTAGTTTCCACTACTTTGCTACATTGTTCCATATTATATTGTGCCTTTGCATCATGGACCATGTGAAAGAAATCATTACTATACTTATCGTAATAATGTCGTCTGTGAGAAATTTTAAAACATGGATGGATGCTTGCATAATTCTTATGCGTATGAAACCCGGATAAAATTTAAATGTTTAATAATAAAAAAGGCTTGTTTTCTTACCTCGTTCTTCCATTCTTCCAGTGCTTCCTTCACCAGCCATCACCTCGGCCAGAAGCAGGACCTGGGTGAGGATGTATATCCATGTTTTCCTCCTTGAAGACGTTCCGGCTTTGAAGCCGGAACCTTTGTGTTTTGGTCTGCTCATCTTGAAACTAGAGTAAATTCTTATTCGACGAACAAAAAATCCCTGCTGAATTGCGTAACAAGTTTTTTTAAAACAATGGTCATTCACAAAAGTTTTTACACCTCGAAAATTATATAAAGTTCTTATGTCATTGTAGCAGCTAAGCTCCTCTTTCACGGTCACTTTTCATTTACCATGTCCCGATTTGGACTAATCTTTAGTTCTGAGTTGCTTCGAAAATTTATGCTTACGACACTGAAAAACACTAAAAGATTGTTTATGCTTATGTCACCACTTCTTGGCTAATGTATTCATTCACACTAGTGAGCAACTCATGAATATTCAAATCTGCATCTTCTTCCTTAGCTGCAAATGTAAATCTGTTTTACATTTTCGCATGTGCTATTCCTCACTCATTTCACTGTCAATAATACTGTAAATCTTTGACCAATCAGAGAGTAAACTGTAACATGAGATGTTTAGCAGGCGATCTCGTAAGAAGTCCAGCATCCGCAAGTACCATCTTCTATTGCTTCATTAAACGCGTTCAAACATTTGTATACTCGTATATCGTAGCAATTAAAACTTAAAAACTTTCTGTCCGCCAATGCACAACTGAGCTGCAAATTTACTGCTGCAAGCTGGAAACAAAAAACATAACCTTTGTGTCATACTTTTCAAAAAGCATATGAGATGCGATGAGTGGGATGAGTCATACAAGCGAACCTGGTATAAATGCATTTTCACATACAAAGATAAAACCAAAATCACGGCACGCCATTTGTTTGCAATAAAAAAAACTTCCGAATGGTTATGATTGTTTGTTTCAGATTTCGTTCCATGAGTGAGTCTTCCGTACAATATGCTATAATATAAGCTTGCTGATGGACGTCAATAAGTTGTTATCAGAAAGAACATGATGAGTGTTGTAATGAACATGAATGATACATGAGGAATGAACTGATACTAAAACAGGAAAAAGATATTTTATGACACTGTTCGTAACCCACTAATTCTGACAAAGTGCAATTTTGTCAACAATACGGTTTGATACTTGATACTAAACCAACATATTTCAACTTGACATAAGGTCACATTTATGCTGATTTTATTATTGTTCCGAATATTAATATAGTACCTTAAATATCTAATCAGCAACCTTGGTTTGATAAGTTTTATTAATTTGTCTGCGATGTGCATGCTCGTTTGTTTATCGAGTTTGATTTGACATGATTTTGCGGACTCTGCACAACGAAGGAGTAATAAGGACTTTGCATCGTGGCCACTGTTAAAGAGCCCATTAAGCAATTAAACAAGGTGATTTACTGGGACGTTTATGGTTTCGCAGCAAAGAAATATACATTGCAAAAAAATGAAGTGCTGAATAACATCCGCTACCACACTTACTTGACTCTCGCTCCCTTCGCTTCCCATCCCATGTAACACTTTTTCTTACGCTTTTCTAAGCATTCTTACCTGTTAGAAACCCAATTTAAAACAGGAACTTCCCATAATTTCTTTCACGTTGAGTTAGCAAACAGTCTCTGTGCAAGAAAGTTTAACGACAGCAACGAGCACAGCACACTCTCCATTTAAAATCCTCTTGCTTATTTACGAACCAACAAGAGCAAAATTCATTAATGCAAGACATTTTTTAACATGAAACAGCAAAAATACATGTCACTTGGGACGCGACTCTGCTCCACTGTTTGCTTTAAAAAAAACCTTTTTTGTTGTGTCAACAGGTTGTCACCAAATTGTCAACCCTTGAAGAAATACAACACAAATTGACATGCAAAACGAATGGATTTTTTTCGAATATGCAAGTAAAACAATATAACTGTCTTCTGGATCGTTGTAAAGACATTCGCTCAAGAGATCCTACAAAGTTTTCAGCAAACGTTCATTTCCTCTTCGTTAAAAGGTTCGTCCATCACACAAGAGCCACTTTTTGTTTAAATCCTTCGTATAAAACGTTGCGCGTTTACACAAACCAATGTATACACAACGATTCTTTCTCACTCCATGCATGAAGGGAAGACATTGATTGAAAATGTACGGTTGTGAAATTCGTTGAAAAAGTTGGTTGTTTCTTCATTCATAACACTTTTTTTACAAATTTTATTTTGTAGACGTACAACATAAAAAGTGTCCATGAACTTTACTTTAGAGTGATAATTTGCAGACTTAATTTGTGTTAGACAAACTAAAAATGAGGTCTGATCCTGATAACATCACCATAACTTATGCTGACTCACTGAAATCCTCTGAAATTCCACGAAACTAAAAATACTGGTGATTTAGATGACAGAGCTGACCATTCACTATTTTGCAGAGATGTCAGTAAACAATCCAAATGGTTTTTGACTCACTTTTCTTCTATGCAAACACAACCAGCACAACACAATTGTTGAATGTAGTTAGAGCTGCTAGCTCTCCTCTTTTGCATGTTAGCTGACTCTGAGAGCCGGCGTTGCAATAAAAATGTGTTCACCTTAAATACAAAAGGGAGAGATTCACACTGTTGCAAGCACATGCCCAGATATTTTTGAGCATCCCAAGATCATCTCGTCTCCGTCTCTGCTTAACTCCTGAATTAGACAAGATGTGCGTGTTATTGTAGCTGAACAAAGAGAAAATCCAAGTAACAAGCTGAATGAATAAAATTATTATGTATAAAAAAAATAGTTGGTCCGGTTGATATATATTCAGAGAGGGTTCAGGTAGTCAACTCCTGATATGATTTTTTCTTCAAAAGATTTTGAGATATGATTGTTCACAGTAGTGGTGGTAGCAATGGTCCTTCCTTCAACTCAACTCCTACAACCCCGTGTGCAGACCAGCAGCATCAGAAATGCAGATGGTGTAGTAAAGAAATGTGACGCAGCGATGCGATGACTTGATGTGATAGCTATGCCTGACACATTCAGACTGACAGGGGTGCAATTCATATTCCTCTTGGTCTTCTCCGTTTTCTACAATGCAAGAAGCATGGGAAACAGGGGGTTCAATTCAGCCTTGTTGTAGGAGTAAGTAAGGGAATGGGTAATAATAGTGTATTCAACATCAACATCGGTAGCCAGAACCAAACCACGGTGGGATTAGGTTTCTTGAGGCAGTTTCTTGTGACTGAAAAAATTGAGGAGAGTCAAAAAAACGCTTTGACTTTCTTTAGCTACCACTTTGTATATTATTACATGAGCTGGGCACTTTTATTTCAGCCCTCAAGTGTCGCTATTTACTGCCGCTGATGCTGGATGATGATATTGAAGTTACAGCATTTCAGTAGCAGCAAAGACGTCGTTCTTTTTATTCGTTTTCTTTGTACGCTTCTCATAATCTTGGTTGCCTTCTGTTGCATGAAATCCAGAAAAAAGTCGTGGTAGTAATAAGGGATGATGATGATGATGAAGGTAAAAATGCCGGAGAGTTTCCATTATTCCTCTTCTGGCAAGACAGTATATATATGTATACATAAAAAGTAACGATATTATGGATAGGTTGAGTATGATGATGGAGTGGTGTGGTGACGAAGAAAGAAGGGCACACAAAACAAAATCTTGGTTATTGGCTCAAAAATGTTTATACCCACAGCCACATTCATACATAGAAAAGCTCAGACGGTAATAATTCTCACATTGCATACTTCTTGAATTACATTTTTTGTGAAGAAAATGAGTTTCACTCTTAATGTGCTCTTCTGACTTTTACAACGGTGAAGACTGCACTGTGTGAATGAGAAAGGTATTCATCTCATCCACTATCCTCCACCCTCACATTCACCTACAACCTACGTATTATCATCACATCATCCCTTTTCTAAACAAAATCGAAGATCAAATTCATTCTTTAGTGTCAGGATTCTACCATCAGATCAGACTCACACATGTCATTTTTGTATAAATTATACAATTTTTTATCATTCATAAAACGATGAGTGATTCGATTGCTGAGGCGCAGCATAGTCAAATGCATTGCTGGAATAAATGCGGTTGAATAAATACATATGAGGTTGTGGTTAGTATTATTTGACTTTCATGCAATAAAGGCATCTTCAAATTGTATGTAAATGTGAGATAAAGGTATGAAATGAAGTCGTCTCAAATTACCTAACTCAAATCACCATGCAATACGGTATAGACTTGTTGCAAGTTGAAAATGCACTCTACATGACCATTTTATTATAAATAGACGAAATCAAATGGGAGATTCGCTCATTTAAATATAAAATTCAAAAATTGGTTCCATAAATACCATAGAGGTTAAAATTCTTTGATAAATACAAATTATTCAGACTGTATATATAGTTAGTATTTTATGTTAGTTAGTTAGGGACTACATACTAATACTAAATCATTGTAAAATGATCTACTAAATGTGTATGAGATCAAGAGACTGTTGAGCGCCCAATGGCCCAATCATATTATTGATTGAGATATTTCAAGTGACCAAGATGCTTGCTTTGCTTTGTATATATCTAATGACTAATTAATTAGCATAGATAGTTTGAATTAAAAAATATCCACAAAGAAGATTCCGCATAATTGAGGTTGCTGATGATGATTGAGATGACACGGAAGACGATGCACGTCTTCTAGACCCGATTTTCCACAATCTATTGATAAACCAAATGTCACATATCTTAAAACTCCTTCCTTTAGATTTAAATGACAATTCTTCCATTTTTTAAATCACAGTATTGTTAAGTATGAAGTTTTCAATGATTTTAAGAGCATATAAGCATGTACGAAAATAAGTTTGGGATGCTCTAAAAAATGACTATTAAGTTCTATGTAATACATATTACGTATGTATTTTGGTTTTGCGAGCTAACTTATCACATTTACTTTTACCTTACATTTCTAGTGCGCCTTGCTGGCTGTTTCCTATTTTGAAGCGCAATCCAATTGTGCGTTGTTAGTTTTAAAATCTAAGACTGTATTTAGGAAAATAGTATTTTTTATAATCTTGAAAATCTAAATTATAGCAAGATTATAATACTAAAAATTGTTAGTTAATAAGAAGCTTGTGAATGGAGTGATGCGCAAACAAAAACAAGCGGAAAGCCTATCCTACGATACTGCAGGAATTTATTGCCCTATCGGCCTAATAGCACTGCCTACTTAATACCTACAGATTGTGATCCTATAAACCATTTCAATTAAAGTGATGGCTTTTATGGGCAGTGGTTTAAACAGATTACCATGATACATTACTGATACTTGGGTGGGATTTGGTGGGAGATGAATAGCCTGAGCCTACTAACAACCAACGCATATAATATAGTTTTTTTTAGCTTCTGCCTCATTTAGGTTAACAAATACAAACAGTTTCGTTTCTTTAATTAAATTCGTTGTGGTATAAATTTATTTGTTAAAACAAACAAGGATTGTGAAACAACATAAATTGTGATTTATGTAAAAATGAAGAGTTACAGCTCGTCATGCTTTGGGCCTGAGAATTCATCATGTGAGATGTATCCATTCTTGTCTTGATCTTCATGTTGGAAAATTTCTTCAACAAGCTTGTCATGATCTTCCATGGCCTTCTTGACTTCGTCATTTTCTTCGTTGTTGCCTTCTGCCTTCATGGTTTCCATTTGCTTCTTAAGGTATTCGCTCACCTATCACAAAAAATAATTACCATTATACATTACAGACTAGAACTACAAATTCCTCAAATATATTTCAATCATTAAGCTGTTTGGAATATTTTGATTCAAGAAGGAGACTCGTACCTCTTCTCGTGACAATTGAGTATCACTATTTCCGTCGATTTCTTTGAAAACATTCACAACTGGAGGGGCTGTTTCAATTTTGAGCAGTTCGACTTCGAACACAAGAGTAGCACCTAAAAAATACAACAATCATAATGAAATAATTGCCTATCATTTTTAAACAACAATTCGCAATTAATATATATATACAATTGCGTACCTGGAGGAATAACTTCTCCAGCACCGGCATCACCATATCCCAAATGTGGAGGAACAACGAGACGACGCTTTTCACCGACACACATGTCGAGGAGACCTTGGTCCCATCCTTTAACTACTTGTCCGACACCAATTTGGAATGTGAAAGGTTGGTTCCTGTCATGACTGAAATATACAAGAAAGAGGAATGCTAAGTAAACAGTTTTCAACAAGCAGTATAGTATAAGTCCCATATAATGTTTCAATGTAACTAACCTGGAATCGAACTGCTTTCCATCTTCGAAAGTTCCCTTATAGTGCATACTGAGAAGCTGCCCCTTCTTCGACGTTTCAGTACAGTCATCAGGTTTACTGAGAGTTTCAATTTTCAGCTCTGCCTTATCATCATCAGCCCAACTGCATGATATGACAGCGAGGAACAATACAAAACTAAACAGGATATAGGAATTCATTTTGGAAGCTCTTAATTTCTAACCCTTGTAAAAACAACAATTACACCGGAAGCCCTCGGAAAATCTAAACACGCTTGACTCTACAAAACTACTCTCAGTTCCCTCAACTAATATTGCACCAGATTGGTAAATTTTTAAGGCTCGAAGCAACTTGACTATAACACCACGAGTTTCATGTGCGTCCTCTCCGTCCCATGCGGATGAATAATGTGACAAAAATCTGCACAAGAATGGCAAACTAGCAGCAATAATGCAACGTGTTCTTCTGGTGTTGGTTTACTCCTCCGGTCCAGATACTTCACGAATGATCCGATCCTGCGTATAGAAAAATAATCATAATCAGAACCACTTCACTCACTAAATATGGAAGTACTTGACTTGACTGTACCGATTTTTCTTTATATTAACTTCAATCACAACATGTATATAACAACAGCTGCCAGCAGCTAAAATATGATAATATATAAAGCTTTACCAACACAACTCCGAGACAAATTCTCTCTTCGTCCTCTCGAAAAAAAGTTGACTTTTTGCTTCCCTTCCACGAGTTCCACGTAGTAAGTATCTCAAGTAAAAACTATTTCATACGTGGATTTATGTTATACGCCACATGAATATACATAGAAAGCACAGACAGATTTTCAACAGCTATTCATTACCATCCTAAAAGAGACTTCAACAAATATATACAGAAGACTGCTCAAACAGATACCTTCCACTGCTACACAAACAGCTTTGCCTGCTGCTCTTCTGTCTTTCTCACAGATTTTCTTACAGCGGCGTTTTATGCATTGACAAGGTTCTCCGAGCTATTGGACCATAATACATATTTTCTCTTATGTATCCGTCCGTTCTGTATAAACTTATCCAATTATCTACATACGTATGCACATATATGGTAAAAAAGCTTATGGTTGTTTTGTGGAACTGATACGTTAATTTGAGATGGACTTTGGTTTTGGTATGAAGAAAGATGAGCATGCAACATGCAACACCAGTTTTTGTTTCCAACTGGTCATCACATTAGAGATGCTACAAAAATCCCCGAACAACAATTCTTCTCTATATTGCTTTGTTGCATTGCATGATCATCAAGCCTTGAACAGGTGGAAAAACAGGTTATTGACATGAAACAGGCGTCTTACTATTGGACAACCCACCCAGTACCGACTAACAATCAAGAAGGTAGAGAAAGATAAGGTTAGACGAAGTTTGGCTGGGATAAGTCAGGGGTCGGTACATGACGCTGATGATAGTTAAAAAGTCGCTTAAAAACGGAACCATTATGTATGGCAAGTATGCGACTTTTTTAAGGACTTCGTGCATAATTTACATGTGCATAATATGCACCTTTTTATTGTATTTTGCATGTAAATAGTAGGATGACGGTTTTTGTGCTATGAAATGCTATGAAAGGTACATTTAAGTTAAGTAATAGGGTGGTTTTTGCATGCAGAATTGCATATCACGTTATTAGGTATAAACCTAATACATATGGCCAGCGTTGCCTTTATTCGTTCTTTTGTAATTTTAGGAAGGGTTTGACTGAAACAGAAACGAACAGCAGCGCGAAACAAGCACAATTCAGACCTTTCGAGTTTTTTTTATCACAAATTCTTTCTTTTCCTGATTTGATATCTCATTTCATTTGTTTACATTTTTACACAGGACAGGCTTATGTTTTTGGTTGCTTGGTTCGTGGAGAAAAGACAACACAACACACTTGACTGTAAAAACACTTCATTGGAGTCAATCAAAGTTCATTCCATTTGATTGAATATTCATTCATTTTGCGTCTAATAACGAAAGGTAAGCTGGATTTAAATCGTGTCAGTAATCATACTTTTCAAGTGGTGGTTTATGTTTGAAATTAAATTTGATCTGACAATCGTTACGAGTGTCAATGGGGTCATTAAAGATAATCATATAGGTGCAGTGTATACACTACACACAAAATTGTAAATGGTCTACCTACAACATATCTGGTGCATTTTGACTCAATAATGATGGTCCATGTTCACTTTGTCGTAGAGTGTAGTTTAATTTGTGCGTACGCGACAATGTTGGCGTGCAAAAGAGAATGAGTCACTCTTTTAAGTCAGATTAAGCTTATCTTATCACATTTTATCATGGGTGGACATTTGAAACCGTCTTCGTGTCTCGAACGAAAGGTTTGGTCTTTGTCGAATTAAAAGTGTAAATTTGCAGCATTCATTCATGTCAGTTAATGCACTGGTCACAAATGACTGGTTCTGGAATTATGACTCCAGATTCTTAATTGAAACTAATCAGTATTCATCAATATTTGAAAATAGCAGAAGCCGAAGTTATCATTTGTATGATTTATTATCATACCCTACACAAATGTAAACTGAAACTTGCTTTCACTTCCGTACACAACTGCATAGTATTATTTGATAACCGAATCAGTGGGTAATTTATTGAATAAATCTTAATGCGAGAGATTTAAATTTAACTATAAAGTCATGATTCCAATTATGACAATGGAGCACTAGCTAATTAACTAATTAGTTAAGTGTTGTCAATATTATTTACATCGACGAAGGACTTTGGCATATACAATCTATCATGTAAATAATTTATTATTGAGAGCATTGTTTCATAAGGGATGTCAATTTGTGCATGCCAAAACACACACAGGCAGAAACCAGATTGATGGGGGAACTGTAGACTTTACATTTGACAGCCAGTTAATTTAATATTGATTTTAATTCTTGGTTGTCCTACTTGACTAGCTGTTAGCTTGTCATCACATTCCATAAATTGTCAACCAAGGCTTTTTTAAATGTTTAAGTGTGTGGTATTCGGTGTTTTGTTTGTATTGCATAATATTGCTAAATGAAATATAAACCGCATTTTGCCTAAGTAGGTAAGTGAACAAGAACAAAGATACAAATATTCAGGAATAAGAACGCGTACCTAGGGACGTTTGACTTGTTTAAAAATCTCAAATGAAAATAGGATATCTGACACATGACAAACATAACCCGGTAAATGACAGGTTAGTAAATAGATTTTTCACATATCGTATAATATTTAAAGTGTAAAAAAGCAATAGCCTAAACTAAACTATTCATTGATTGACTCATCGACAGACATGTTTCTATTTGTGTTCGTTATGTCAAATGAAATTTTTTGTGGAATATCTGCAGTATTTTCGGGAACAATGTGTTCGTGAGATATTCAATATTTGTACGTGTGTTTTCATATTATATGGGATTTAATGCCGCGGCATGCTTCTGCATGGTCTGTAGTCTAATCAGCGATGAATTAAGTTATGTAAAAATATCAACAGTACAAGAAAAGCATGACAGCACGAACACAGCATGCAAGGAAAACTGAAAATACATAAAACTATATAAAAGCTGACGATGAGTATGGGCACAATCAGAAGCCAGAGTGTATTAGCTGATTAAGTATCAAGAATACATTCTTATATTATTATGTGTCTTGCGGTCTTTGGACATGCCCCATGAAGACAAACTACTTGCTGTTTCCTTTCACAGCAGCGTGTTCTGGAGAGCAGTACATATTTGAAGCTGAACTTTCGGTTAAAATGTCCTATTATCCACGGTGCATGGAAATAGCTGGTACGTGTTTCCTATTGAATGTGCCCGAATCACGCATTTGCTTCTGATAGTGACAGAGATAGATCCATTTCCATTGAATTCGATTGGTAGCTCTGGTATAATACTCATACCTATTAATTGAGGTTTGATAACCTGACTAGACTGACTGAGAGTACACACATGCAGCAAAGCAATAGCACCCGTCAAAAACTCATTCAATGAGCGAGCTCAACTGCTTTCTTTTTCTTTCACCTGCTGCGGTTCCTAACGAATTTGATATAAAACAAGACAAATAATAGTATTTTATATTCTTCAGCCCTTTTATAGCAACCAAACCACTGATCACATCATATATTTAGGCATAGCATGAGCAAAGAGAAAGAAATGAAAATTATGTGGACGACGACAATCCCTCCGTTGTAAGTATTCCCGTAACACGGTCATCCATCCTTCGCATGTTTATTCTGCGTCCGTATTAGGTGCTATATTTCTTCATTTCTTGAAATGGGTAACGTTAGCTGACATAATTCTGCTGAATACCTGTCGCATTGCACACCAGTTCGCATTTCTGGTTTCATCTGTACTTCAATTTTCCTTGCAAGTAAAAATCATCCTTTCTGCATAGTCGTTATTCAGTCGTATTCAAATCCTTTGAGCAAGCTCAGCTCTGATTTTTGGACAAACAAACGGGTTTTTAAACAAACAAACAAAATATTCGCAACAGCACATCATCATCGTCAACGCGAAACCGAATTCTGTGATTCAGTCAAATATCAGGGTGCTGTGTTGGCTTTGGTTTTGGCATATTGGGTTTGCTGATGCAGTGCAAGTGCATTATACTACCACAATACAAATAGTCATCGTGTGACTCTTTCGTGAATTAAATCTCATCTGTATTCGTCAGTGCTTATTAGCAGCTTGTACTTGTTACTTATCACAGGGCTCAGAGCGAGAATCACAATATCTTTGTGCGAATGCGTGTTGTTGACGCTTCACTGCCTTCATTGCGCTGCTTCTGATGTGTGTTGAGTACAAAGGAGTTGAATTCTTTGATGTGCATATTTATTGCTCCAAGTTAAGCCTGATAATATCTTTCTAACTATATGGCGGAGGTGGGAACGAGCGAGCTAAAGTCAAACGTACACTACACTGCATATTATAGCACTGATGTGGTGCTGCTGTCGCGTTTAGGTACATACACCGTGCATAAAAATATGCATTAGTGTTTGCGATTGTGATAATTACTCATTTTACTACAATGGTAGTTTTATGTGCTGCGTTGTTGTTGTTGCGAACATTTTAAGTGCAGAATGCGTGAATCTGACTATCGAGGTTTCAATGCTATCTACGCTACGTGACGATTTCATGTGTAATATGATAAGAATTTTTTGACTATATTCATTCTTTCATATGATACACTCTTTGTGTTGTCGGTGATATTAGTATTTAACTAATTAGACAGAAAGTGTGGAAGCATTGCACTGGTTTACTTCAGTTTAAATCATCGTAAGAAATTTTGCATACCTGTGCAAACTCCCGTCATCAAACCAGGAGTTTTTATATTCATAAGATTTGCCATTTTAAACACATGTGTGTATAATCGGTTCCTGTGCAGAATTCATTTTGTGCATAACAAAGTGTGGAATATAATGATTCATTCATAGAAGCATGTGCTAAACTCTTGTCATATTAAATGCGCCCTCATGCAGCATAAAAAAAGTCGATAAACAATCGTGACAGCTTTACTGTACTGGGTTATTTGGCAGCGCTATGGTACATCAGTTTTAGTTCGCATTCCGCTGTTAGTTTAATACATGGAGTAAGTGGATATTTATGACTGAAAATAGGATAAGATGAGATCCCCACATCCATATATGTAACAAGTAATTATATCTACGTGGTGAATTTGCCATTAACAAAGGTTTGCACATTGCAGTCTTCCATCTAGAAGAAATCTGTGTAGTTAAAAATACGTCCTTGTGAGTTACAGTTTGTGACGAAAAGTCGTTTGACTGCGATACTAGTGAATTATTGAGTGTGAAGGCTTGTACAAAAGTGCTTAATTTTGAAAACTTTCAACAAAGCTATAATTGCATAAGAACAGAAGGCCGTCCGTCCATTAAATCCGTTCCGTCCAACATGCGGTCGATGTTCAGTGGGTCATACTCCGCCTTGGATAACCAAGGAGGACCTGACACTGTCGGTCATGGAGACGTATACCGTGCCACAACAAGACCTTCATTTGATGCAGGAATCCCCATAGCCAGGCAGACTGATAATAGATTTAATCTCGCAGAATCCGTCAAGAAATTATTTAGAGGGGCTGCCAATAACATGTCCGGTAATTCTGGGGGTCGACTCCGTGCCTCACAAAGTGTGTTCGTGTTGCCGAGTATTCATGAAAATGTGAACTTGCCTCCGATGAGTAGTAATACCAATGCCTCTTCTGCTGTGAATTACGACAGACTTTTAAGAAGGTAACTCAATCTTTCAATCAAGAAAACGCTGCGTATTGTTGGAATTTGGGTTGTTGGTTACGGTTTGGATTTGTACACAAACGCAGCGTTATATATTTAATCGCTTTGAAGTACACCTTAATTAATTAATACTACTACTACTAAGCTTGTTTATAAAAAGTAGCTTTTGGATCGGACCCTTGTAGTAATTCCTTTAATAATAATTATTATAGAATTCACACTATTACTACTGTAATCTGTGGTAGTTAACGAATTTTAGTAAGTCACCTCATAGCGTACGAGAGCAGGTCGTTGTTGGTAAAATCAAAAGATTAACTTTTCAGCATTTCCTTGTTTTTGTTCAAAGATTCCAGAAGCGGTCTTTCAGCAGAGATAAAAGTCTTCCAGCTTTCAAACAAGTTAGAGTTATAGAATCATTGAAGCAGGATTACACTCTAGATTTACACACCAAATTTTTCCTTTGCATTCGCAAGCAAATGATTAGAGTGTAAACACGGAAGTCTACTCCACCAAAGTATTATGCAAACGAAAGGTGACTAATAAACTGCATCAGTATAATTTTAACTCTTTGCCGCAATGGTATTTGGAATGAACAAAGTATATAGAGAACATACACCACCTGCCATAAAATATATCGTTCTAGGTACCTAGTCTATTGTGGGCCATAAACATAACAAAATGTCGTGTTCCAAAAGTGAATGGACAATCGACATACTTTCATGTTCATGCCATGTTCATATGCAGGAGAATATTGTATTCCAACGTGGTTTGTTGATAGGTACATATATATGAACTGGCGATAAATGCCAACGAAATGGGTTTATTTCTCATATACGACCAGCGTCCGTATAAGAATAGCATTCTAAACTACTGCTACATTTTTACATGGTAATGGTGGTTGGTTTTGATAGGGTTCGCTCAAGTGCTTTCATTTACGAATATTCTTATTCAAATACGTCAATATTTCCAGTGGTGCAAGGTGCTGTACCATTATATATTATTATGTTAAGGCTTGTGCTGTACATAACACGGCTCTTGTTTGCGCTGAGTTCTCACTCGTCAGTATGAAACCAGATACTGAACGGACTCAACTTATCAGCTTGCACTGTTCCTGCGATATTGTTTAGTTTGGTGGTGTTGGTCTAAATTATTTTGGTCCACGCGTGATTGCGCCGTGTAATTCGCAGTATAATTCAAGCTCAGTTGTAAAACTGCGAGTGAATTTGTTTGTGCCCAAGTGATAATTACATTACGCATTCGATCATCTTGTGAATCATGATGATTGTGTAGGTTACTTTTAAGTTCTTCATTAAATATCTTCTTGGTTGGGGGTTCATTTTCCTTATTATTTTGGATGGGAGTTCGGGAATGGAATAAAATACCACTGAAATTAAATTTACGCACCTTCTAAGTTTTTGCAGCACTTGACACAACAGCTTTCCTTAATATTTTGGGAAATCTTGGGAGATGTAAAGAAAACTTGCAAAAAAATAACTTGTGGGGTTACTCAACACAGAATGATAATAATATCCTTTGTGTTCATGAATTAATTTTAGGGATAACAGAGCCAGAAGAATGCCATCGTCACAATCCATGGAGGAGGCAGCCCTCCTGGGGTAAGTTAAATGTTAATCATGTTTCCGCTGGGGAAGGTGGTGGTGGGTCTGGTGCTTTTTATGTTCACCAAAAATAGAAGAGGAATAACTCAAAGATTCCTGTGCTTCATGTACCCTCACTGCATTTCTTGTTCTTTGCAATACACTTTTCGCTTGCTGGTCACTCCGTCTTGCTACTAGACGGAAGTCATACACGCTTTCAACAAAAATGCAATGTCTTGTGAAGTTTTCGTGTCCACTACGGATATACTGCCTCCGCCTAAACTCTCTCTTCAAATAGTGTTCTGGAAAAATGTGAATGTGTCTGACTTTTTATAGAGACTAACTGCGATGTCGACGTTGTTAAGAATCGTTTACAGAAAAATTGGAGAATTTTCAAATTTTGAAAACATCGAATAAACTATGTAATACCAGCTATGCAGCTCAGAAACCTACTATTCCGTTTATTTCTTATTTTAAGCTAAAGATCAGAGACGTAGAAGTGTGGGTGTAAAATCGCAAAAAGTATAGCGACTGTAGAAAACGACGTAGCATTGAATTGAATTAATGGCTCAAATTTGCAATTCAATTTTTATGTGGAATACTAATGAATTCTCAGTACTCAATGCCGTTTTAAATTACGAAACAGGAACAATATATTATGTGTACTTGTATTAAAGCTTTTAATACAGGCATACAGGAAAGGCATAAGGATAACCAATTGATGCTTAAAATAATATTGTAGAAACTATATAAGAATAGTGTATGACTTGGTTCTTTCTAAACTATCTAATCATAAATGTCATATCGATTCTTACGTGACTTGTATGACTATGACTTCGAACTTACTGTTTTTACGAGCGTACGTCTTACAAAAGAAGATGAATGATGCTTTGGGACTCTCCCATGAATTGCAATGAGAACAATGGAAAAACAGCCTTTCCATATCTATATAATCCAGAGAATTTTTAGTATGGATGAGAAAATAAAACGAAGACAGGCATTATGTAAATAAAATCATACTTTCAATAAAAATCAGTCTTCCGATATGCACTAAAGCAACATTTTTTCTATCAGTATGCGGATACAGCACAGAAACTCCATTTTTAATAGTGACGGAAAAGGGTTTTCCCCAACAAGTCAAGCCCTTTGTTCGTCTAGGTGAAATGTGTATTAGAATGTTGTACAAGTCTTGCTTACTTTCGCTGGAACTGGAGGGCACACATGCCAGCAGGCAGCCGGTTGAACGAACAGTTCCATCGATTATTTTCCTGTGGTTTGGTTTCTTTTCCCCATCATGTCTAACCGAAGAAGTTAGCTTCGTTCATAAACATGCACACAAAAATGCCATTGCGCTTTCGCTGCTCCTCTTCTCTTGATCACGACTCTGCTTGCTCCATCCGGTCCGAAAATACATGTAGAGCTCTACTCGGCACTCTCGCTGCTCCTACTATTTTTTTGTTTTTCTCTTCTCGTGTCAAGTCGCATGGCATGTGCTGTGCCTATCTTATATAATTTCCAAATCCAACCTTCTCCTCCACTTTCTTTCTATGGATTCTCTGAGAGAGTATGTGTGTAATATGGCATTACGACTGCGGATCGAGCGGATGCTTCGGCTCAGAATGAAATGCGAAATGTATTTTATCTTTAGAAATGTCTGTCTAAAAGTATATAGCTGATGTACATCTACATGAGAATGAGTTTAGGCAATCTCTTACCGTCTGCTAATGTTGGAATTCTTTCACTATTCACTATTCTACTACACCACTAGTTCTTCGTCTTCCGCACTGGATCTCTCTCTTCCTGTGTTGTTCTCTATTTTCTGACATATTTCGTACAAATAAAATAATCAGCATTTAAAATATTAAAATACGTACATCAACGATTGCTACGAATTTAGTTAATGTAGAAAAAAAGTATTTCTCAGGAACTCGCACTACAGTAAGTTTATTTTTTAACTGCCCCCAATCCCCATAAATTCTCCTTGCATAAATCATTTAGTATTCTGTATTCTCTTGGTACGCTTGCAATCTACCAACTACCAACCAAACTGATATGGTACGTTTTATGTTGAGTGATATTTAATGAAGTGCTGCTGGCCTGGAAGATCTGGGCTGAATATTAAAAAGAAAAGTGTAGCTTGACTTACTTAACATCATTTACACTTGTATTTAAAGAAGGCTGTGGCTGTGTGATCTCAACATAATATGCAGTTGTGCAGACCTAATATATAATTTTATTGCTTGTAAAGCATATATGACAAGAATCTTCTTCTTGTGACATTTTGATCTGTATATGAGTCAGGCTGCCTGCGTCGCCATTCTTTCTGTGCCAAACTAAATTTTCCATGCCGAATGAATGCATATTGAATTATTAACAGCACTTTGTTATATCATATCTATTTCTCTTTAAGTCAATGTGCCTTCTTCTGTTACTATCTTGTTGATATAGATTCTCAATGATCCCAATCCCAAGCAAGAAGAAAGAGCCTCTATATGTAAGTAGATAGATACTGCTCGTTTCTTGTTGCTGTCAATTGCGAGCGTATAAAATTTTGAGTTCCATAACCAGCAGCTATTAAAATGACACAACACATTTTAGTAAAAATAAACGGAACATGATAGTAAACGAATGGTAGTTTGAAAGCTATCTTCATGTGTGAAATAATTTATTTTAGCCTATTACATTCCATATAAGAATCCAACAATAGCAATCATTATTGGTTTGGTACAGTTGGCGGTAGCAATCTGTTCTAAAAACTTACACCCTCACAAAATATAAAATTCCTCACGGTCGTCCCCGAGTATAACTATAAAATTAGCTGTAAGTCAATTGAATTTCTAATGCTAATCATTAAACTTTAATTATTTTCTGACTTTACAAGCCCTTGGCTTCGCTTCGCTGGGAGCAGTTAAAACGGGATAGGTTGAGTTGACGGCATCTACTGACAATAGAAATTGTGAATCCAATCATACCACACCCTTTGCTCGTTGACAATCTAAAACTGTACAAATTATTGACGTGCGTGTTCGTTTTCGAATTCCAAATTTCCAACTCGAGATATAGCTGAGAAGTGACTGTGTGAATGTGTGAGATCCAGTTGAGCTTCTGCAAAGCATTCAATTTGTGTAAAATCAGTGGTTTCTGCTGTTCTTCGCAAAGCTAAATTTCAAAGTAGCTAAATTAAATTTTCTAATAACTAATTCGGATCCAACTATCATTCAGATAACAATGTCTGCGTCACTATCGCACTCACACAGCGCCGATGCTTCGTGGTGATCACTTTTCCTCTCTAAAATCTTTATCCGCTTTTTCCTCTATTCTTGTCTGTGTGTAGCTTGTTAATTTAAAGAATTATGCTTACTCCTTTCTTGTACATGCCTAAAACTTTCAATCAGACGCTGCTATTGCGTCTTAATCAGTATGATCGCTTCTAGTTCCAGTCGCCCTCTCATTCTTAATCTTTTATTCTTTGCATAGTGATGCTTTCGTTTCCACTGTGACGTCAACTTGCTCTTTTTTAGTAGCCTCCTTAGGTTTTTCAGGCTTGAAAGTTGCTTCTGGTTCTTGCTGCATGTCTAAATGCAATAATAATTTTTATTGTAAAGGACAAAAAACTAATTTTAACCATATATTGAACATTATCAAATAATCAAGGTGCAATCCTTCCGAAAGCATGGACGAAGTTGAATTAAGGAATATCCAACTTTCCTTCCCACCCACCCGATCATTATCTCGTGGGGAAGGTCTCGCCGTTGAGGAACGGGTGGAGACAAAGTTTGGCACTGTGTTAGTCGCTATCCAGGGAGATCGCTCAAAACCAGCCATAATTACATACCATGACTTGGGACTAAACTGTAAGTTATATGGTTGTACTGGAGAAAACATGTAATCAAATTAAAAAGTATAAATGTTTTGTAATTCCATTTTTCTCTTGACAGATGTATCTAACTTCCAAGCGTTTTTTAACTTTGTGGACATGAGGATTTTGGGACAAAATTTTTGCATTTATCACATCAACGCTCCGGGCCAGGAGGAAAGTGCTCCTACATTGCCTGACTCGTATGATTTTCTTTATAAATGTCTGTATTATGTTTCGTATTAAAATGGATGTTATAATAAAAACAAGATACTTCTTGGAATATATAGGTTCGTTTACCCAACCATGGATCAATTGGCTGAGCAAGTGATGGACGTATTGCTCCATTTTGGTTTGAAACGTGTCATTGCATTTGGCGTAGGCGCTGGAGCCAACATTCTCTGTAGATTTGCACTGAGCAATTCACAAACGGTATGTCAAATTATGAAAATGCTTTGATATTTGTCCCAAAAAAAACTACCGTGTTTTATGCATGAAAAATTTGTTACATTATTAGGTTGATGCCCTTTGTGTGCTGAACTGTATATCCACACAAGCTGGATGGATAGAATGGGGCTACCAAAAGATCAATACCAGGAACCTCAAATCCAAAGGAATGACGCAAGGAGTTCTCGACTATCTCATGTGGCACCATTTTGGCCGAGTAATAGCATACAATATGGGCTGTTTTGTACCAGTCCCCTGTGTTTTACATGTTGTTAAGCTATTGCATTCTTATTCAACTCTTTGTCTTTCTCTCTCTCTTTAAAGGTTACAGAGGAACGTAACCATGATCTGGTCTACGTCTACCGAAATTACTTTGAAAGCAACGTGAATCCACAAAACCTCGGAATGTTTATTGATAGCTATATTCGACGAACGGACCTAGCAATTGAGAGGAACTTGGATCCAATAAGGAGAAAAGATGCCCGCACATTGAAAATGCCTGTTTTGAATGTGACTGGAGCCCATTCCCCTCATGTTGATGATACAGTGACTTTTAACGGACGGTTGGATCCTGTGGACTCTACCTGGATGAAGGTATTATAAATAATTGCAATGTTGGTAAAATGTTTTCCATGTTTATCGTGGCATTTATATTGATTTTTTCTCCATTTCAGATTCAAGATTGTGGCATGGTACTAGAGGAACAACCTGGGAAGTTGGCAGAGGCCTTCCGACTCTTCCTCCAAGGTCAAGGATACGGTAAGTGTGCACATAAAAATGACATTTTCTTCTTCTCTTTAATCTTTTATTTTGAGTCTGGAAAACTATTTCCAAAGGCGTTAGTTTGTGTAGGCAATTTTCATTGATTCAAGTTGTTTCTCATGTATTTAGTTTGTCTTCGTGTTAGTGACTATTTCCATTTCATATATTAAGCTATATATTGTTATCTTGTGAGAAGCGAATGTAATTTAAGAACGATTACGGTCCCATTTCCAAGTTGATTTTTTCATATGTTTAGGAGGTGCTAGAAGGTCAAATTCACTTCACTGAATATTTTCCCTTCTTCACTCTCATTCTTTCAATCATCTCGTGTGTAATAATTCGCTAAGGGGTAATTCATATTATGATGTTATTTTGGTTGTTTCTTTATTTTTCCGATTTGTATCTTTGCTCATCTATCTGCAGCTCTTAAACTATTCCGGAAGAACTCGTTACCTGAAGGTAAATGCTTCTAAAACTCACTCAGCAAGAAAATTTGGATGGAATGCTCTGACAAAATGAGAACTAAAAGGCCATTTTGCATTCATTATGTTGTGTAAGTGTTTGTTTTGGCTCAACCGAATTTCATTCAGTGGATATTATGCCATATAGATAGTTAAAAAAACATGTATCATTTTTATTATACCTTTTCCTAACAATAATATATGGTCAAAATTTTGATTTAACCAAGTCGTTTGCTGAAAGTCCATGTGATGTTTTATTATTTGTCTGAAATTACATAATGGTATTTTTTACAAAAATACCAGTGAATGATGATCTTAAAGGAATGATTAATGTCATTGTCATTATTAACAAGTTAGTTTGTGAGTTATTAACTACTGTAGTTTACATAGTCCCCTTTAGTAATCATTTTTTAGGCTCAATTTCGTTTGTTCAGTGCCCAATTTTTGTGTCCTTTTTCATGCAATAATTATTGAAACTCATGGGTTTCTTTTTCCTTGAATGATGAATGATCTGATAGTTTTTGATTTTTCCATGTTGTGCCTATCTAAGTAAGTACTTGTTCTGGATATTTATATATATATATTTGCACTGTAAGCAAACCTTCAAAAGGTTGGAACGTTGGAAGGCAAGCACTCTTGATTTGATTTTGGTGACAAACATTAAACTACATAATGGGTGCGATTTTTAACGGTTTTCGGATTCTTGCCACTGGAGGATGTACACAGTCAACAGCTGAATGAACTTGTAAAAATACACTTGAGATTAAAGAGCAAGCACTTCATTGAATTAACAAAAGTCTGACTAATTCCTCCCGGTTATTGAGCAAGATGTTCCTAAAATATTAACTTCACAATGAACGAAATGGCCTTGTAGTGATGATCTTCTATGAGGAGCCAGAAATAGAATAGTTATACCTTTAGTTTTGGGATGTTTCATAGATTTAATATTCCTAGCATTATTCCTTTGTAGATGTGAGTAGATGGCTTTATTGCAAATATGCTTTTGTTCTGTTTAAAATTTTACGCATTTAATGTAGGTTAGACATTTAGTGGACAATTCAATAAAATTCATAAATTTCCAATGTAGAGCATGTTAAAAATGATTGTCAACACTTGAATAACTTTTCTTAACCCTTTGCTTTGAAAAATTCTGTCTTGTGTGTCTTTTAAAAAAACAAAAGTTTAGTGAAATAACCAATTATATTCCGTTTTCAATTTACGCAACTTCCCTTTAATCTGTTTTCGTGTAAATATATCTATCCATATTGCATGGAACATTGTTGTCTTTGTCTCGTTAGCACATCCGCAGCCGATTGCAGCACTATTTTTTATTAGTTTCTGTATTCAGGTCTTATAAATACTCCTGTCCTGTAAAAAATTAACATGCTTTAACAATAATAGATTGCAAAAACCTTTTGCAGTATGTCTAAGAGTCTAATTCATTCATTTTAAACAGTTCCTACTTTGTCATCCAAGAAAGTGTCTCAAAATCGAAAAATGTCCGTGGATAGTGGAGTTAGTGGAGCTGGCTCATCCGCCGCAAGTTCTAGTGTTTCCCTAAACAATGGGACAGCCAAGGATGGAATGTCAGCTTCCAGCGGAGTCGTAACTCCAAAATCCGTGGATCCTTCTTCAGGGACTCTCATTAACTTAGCCAGTCCCGACACAGCTCCGGCTACTACAAAATCTGGTCTCGAAAAAGGAATCATTGACATTCGGATCACCGAAAATCCCATCTCGGAAAGCCCTGAGCTTAGTTCAGATTTGGATGCTAACCCAACATGTTGAATACAAAACTCCTTTTCCTCAGAGCAAAAAAATCCAACGTTTTATATCCTGATACCACCACCACCATCATCATAATCATCATGAATAAAAAAATAACTTGAAAACTAACTGGAACAAACGTAAACGAGTTGTAGTCTGATCGTAAACGAGCGTAACGCAAATGTGTAGAAATAATTCCAAGATATTACCTGTATAAACGAATCTTGAAAGAATTATTACCATTTCCTGTTTTGACCTATATGAGTGTATATATGAGATTTACCGATAAGAATGGTAAGGTGGGGTAAAGAAATGAGCTGGAATCGATAAAATGAATGCAGTTTTTATTAACAGATGAGGATAATAGCCAATAGCTATTTTAAGCGTGCGTGTTTGTGTCATAGCATAAAAAGTAAAATGTCGTAAATGTAAATTTTTATGCAGGCCAACTATAAGAATTTATCAGTAATTACTTAATTGTTTACATAGAGCGTGCCTTCTGACAAGCAACTTGCTTTGGGTAATTCTATACGGTGAAAACGGAAGATGAAAATGAATAATTGCTTGCAAGCAATATACTTTATATACACAGCACTGATTGTCAGTGGATTTTGAATATTCACTGTCAGCATTGCATTTGGTATAGCGTTTAGGTATTCGATGTAAAAAAAATAATTGATAAGTGACAAACTGTCAATATATTTCATACCTTTAATGTAGTATGAAAGCATTTAAATTAAATGTGTAGTATCTTGATGGATAGCTTAATATTACATGTGGAAGCCAGATCGGTCTAATTGTACGTCAAATAGAACACGATAGCATTAATTATTGTGTGCTAATTTTTCATAATATGAATGCAATAATAGCGCGTTGCAGACTTTGAGTTTGTGTGAACATAATTTTTAATAACGTACACCGAAGCATATTTAGTGAATTAAGAAAGTATTATTGCATTTGTATTGTAAGTTGTAAGGATGCGACGTGTTGTGTAGGTCAATAGTGATGACAAAAGTAATACTAATCAAAATATGAATTCCTCTCATTTTATGTGTATCTATAAGCAGTATACTTTAATGTAGTGAATTACTGCTAATCAAAATGCGTACAATTTCATGTGTAATTTCACTTGTCATGTCATGCTTTAATTTGTAAGCAGTGTATGTAAATACAGATTAAAATGGTGTAAATAAGTTTCAAGTAATAATGATTTAGAAGTAGTGTAATACAATTTTAATCTGAAAAACTTAAACTTCCTTACTAGTCAAGAATGTAGTTAGTATATCATAATTATAAGGTTTTACTTTCACTTTAGTGTTTCCGTTAGTTTGACTTATTCCGCTAACGGTTCTTCCTCCGCATTATTAGTAAAAACATTCTATGCAAATGACAGTGTAGTAGTAACGTCAGTAATGAGTAAAACACAATTTAAAATAGTATCTCAAGAACTTACTGCAGTTTGTACTGCTTTTTTCGAGCAGATAACCTACGTTTGCACGTATTATAATATGTACTTTGATAGGAAATGTTTAGAATGGTAAATGAATTTTTACAAACTCTTGCAACAACCATTTTGTATGCATTTAAGGATAAAAGGTATGAGGTGGTAATTCCATGCTTGTGAAAATCATGTGTAAAGGTACTAAATGAAAAATAAAAGATTCTGAAGTGCTTTTTATGCTTAAAACAACGTGTTTTTTTTAGTATTTTACAATCAATCACGGATTGTTACTCATTTATTTATTTGCGTAGAAATAGGATCCTTATTACTCATGTTTAACATCATATTTTAGCTGTATTCTATTCGTAGTTCGAGTACCGACGACTACGTCGATAATTTTCAAGGCTCGTAATCATAATTATTATTTCATATTTTTGTCTTCTAAATTGTAAAAACAGCAACGCTCAACAGTGCTCACTCAGTCTACAGTTAAAATTACATAACGGCAACAAAAAATTTAACAAATAAAACTACACAAGGATATAATACATCCATCATCATTATTATCATTGTTTTACATAATAGAAAACTGAGTCGTTTCATCGTTTACCGAAGGCGTACAAAATCCGTTCTAAACGTTAATGAAGTAATGATTAGCTTAACATATTTTGGTAACAATAATTGAGACATGCACATAACATACATAGTAGCAACACCGATGGTTTTACAAGGAAAAACATTCGTTCATTGTTATTCAGTATTTCAATACTCTTGTTTTGGATAAAGCCGACGAATGTAGAGTACCTTCAAGAACACATTTAGCGTATATATCGCCTTCTTACTTTCTAACATTGTAAATCAGCATTATGGCTTTATGAGCATATATTTGATACAGTAATAAGCTTCTTCTCCTAAACACCTGTATATTTTAAATTTCTTATATACATTCGTAGGGGAATCGTTTATATAACCTCGTTGACAGAATAATATTTTTATCCGTCATTTTTTTCTCATACAGGAAGGGTGAAATATATATTGATGAAACTATCTCATGTGACTAGGTACATTCTAATGAATTGCTGTGCATTACATAAGTAGTATACTACACTATTTCACAATCATTATATCAAGCCTAAAAATATAGGCGAGTTATACGGGGTACATTGAAACCGGGTCTGGAGAAGAAGGCACAAGAGTTTATATAATATGGAAACTATTTATGGGGCAAAGTAAGACCGAAGAAAGCTAAAGGGTTGATATTTTTAACAAAATGAATGGCCGTTTGCCATGAAAGCTGCTAACATTTTCCGCTCCTCTTCGAAAGGCCATGACGAAGTGTTCGGCGTACTAAAAAAGTATAAAAGACAAGCAACTTTTAAGTATTTACAACCGCTCAAATAGATTGGGATTGGGTTAAACTAAATTCTAAATGAAATTTGCACAATCAAAAATATTTAGCAAGCCACTATGACGGTGTTAAAAAGGAAGCTACTATATTGCAATGATTAGTTTGCCAAACAAAATTTGAAAGCCAACGGATTATCTAAACACTGCACATCTAAATTGATGGGACGCTGATTGGCTTACACATAATTATATAGCATTTTACTCATCAGATTCGACATTCGAGCAACTCAGCAGCACATTGATTTATGAATTGAGGACAGCGTAGAGAGAAGCTGCGACATTATTTTCTCTGGTTCGTGAACGTTTTACTATACAGTGCATGGAACATTAGAAAAAGAATATTAGCAAATATTTACAACCAATTAAAAACCCCATTGAAAGCAAAGCTAAAAGTTGACCCTTTAATAAACCCTTAAACTGTTTTTATTATAGTTTAAAATTAACTGTAAATATCGATCTTACGAGATTTTTCGATCAGAGTACCCGCGCGCTATTACGCTTCCTTTCCCTTGGAGCCATTCGCGAGTCTGAAGTCCTCGTCGCGGTTTTCACCAAGCTTTCCAATATCTCATCATCCCCATCTACCAACGGACTTCCGGGCCCGAGAGTGGCTGACTTATTGTTGAGATGGATTCCAGGAGACAGTCCATTGGAACTGGGCTGATTCTTTGGGCGACGGGACCAGGTTAGAGAGCCAGTCATAATTTCGCCATCCCCGTTTGTTACACGGGATTTAGTCAACACTTCACGAAGCTCCTCATCAGCCTTATCCTCCTTAGTTTTGTACATGATTTGCTATAATAATATTGAGAGAGTCGTGTAATGTTGAATGTAAGGTTTAAAAAAAAGTGTTTCAACGCATATAAAAATATGCGTGATTACATTGTTTCCAACCTCTGTGATCATCTTGCCCCGAGTTTTGTTTCGCTCGCGATGATTTGCTTTCTTTTGGAGCTGCTGCATTACACGTTCACGAGTTGTTCTATATTCCAGAGCAAACTCAGAAATGGTTTTGAAAAGCAAATGTGGCTTGGACGTGGGCACTTGGTGAGCTGGAACACCGAGCCACAGAAGGAATTTGTGGAATCTGTTCATAACTCTACGATGAATGATTCCTAACACAATAATCCTTTCGGCACAATCAGCTAAAAATTCTGACATTCTAAAATAAATTTTAGGAAAGCACAAGATTTATTAATAAAAGTCTTACTTGTAACGTTCAAAAACTCTATAATTTTTTAAAATCTACTTTAACTTCATATTAGTAGGGCCATCATGTTTGGCAATGACTTTGAGATGATCCAAGAAGCCTTGCAGTCAGTTTCCATTTTGGTGAGATTTGTTGCGACTTCATCAAAATCCACTCGGGAAGCTCTAGTAACTGGCCCGATCTGTAAAAATAAGTTTAAAACTTTTTGTTTTGACTCAATTACTTGAATTAATAAAAATCAACTTTATCTTTTCTTTTCTTTTTACCTCAGAATACAGATCAGAAGACTCTGGATAATTTTTCGAGAACTAAATGACATAAGTGGTGCAACAGAGAATGCTTGTGAACAGTGTCCTTGACTTCTGGACTTTGGACAAGTAGTCAATCTGAAACCCTTTGGCATCTGCCCCATTGAAAGTTACCAATGCAGAGTAAAGTTGTGAGAATTTGTCGAATGTCTTATTCTTTTCTAATGACTCAATCCCTGCTTCAGATCCATTAGCGGCTCTGCAACTTCCTTTTCCAAATTTTCATAATCCAATTTGAATGCCCACAACTTGCAGTAAGCTCTGAGATGGAAGCCAAGGTAAGAAGAAATTGCTCAGCACTTCCCAGTGGAGTTTCCGGGTTGGCAAATTGTGCTTCGGTAATTTTTGCGCGTTCTTCTTCCGTTGGAAGCATGCTCAATAGTTTCTACTCAAAACACGTGTAACTTTAGATTTTTGTTTAATAATTAAAACCTTAAACACCATCTAGAAATTGCTTACCTCAATTCCCTCCCTGTTAATTATAGTTGAGTCCATTTTCATTATTGCAGCCTTGATATTCTGGGTGGAGGTAGTTTTGTCATACCGATGTTGATGGCGTTTGAGCGCTTGGGATCCAAAACTGTTATCTCTTTCGTTTTATTTGCATCCGATTGTTTCTGAAAGGTTCGGTTGATAAAAGCTATTACATTTCAGTTTGGAATCAGAGAGTTGAGAAAATTGTTGCGACATAAATAACATAACATGACATTGTTCCTGAATTTATGCATGTTAAAACAACACATTTAATGAGTTATGAGAGTCCATGTTAGTTTCCAAAAACACGCGCTTAATCAATCACACACAATTTCAATTTATGTTATTAATATCTGAAATAAGACATGCTTTGATATTAATTTTAAAGACAAATATTCAATAGATGCAACAATCATGCTAACATATAGGCTTGGTTGAACTTGTGAGTTTTGGTTTGGCTTTCAAGTGGATAATCGTCACGTCTTTTCTTGACGTTATCTCTTTTCAGGCACTACCGAACTTTGGAAACTGGTTTTCATTTTGCCAATTCTGTTTTAGACTTGATTTTGAAATCAATTTTGTATTGGATATGGAATGGATTTTCCCGGTTTCAATATAGTTAAGCTGTAATTTAGAAGAGTTAGTCGTTGAAAAAATAATCTGAAAGCCATTTTCCAAAATTCGTTAGTGCCTGGAAAAGAGATAACGTCAAGAAAAGACGTGACGATTATCACATGAAAGCCAAACCAAAGCTCACAAGTTCAACCAAGCCTATATGTTAGCATGATTGTTGCATCTATTGAATTATTTGTCTTTAAAATTAATATCAAAGCATGTCTTATTTCAGATATTAATAACATAAATTGAAATTGTGTGTGATTGATTAAGCACGTGTTTTTGGAAACTAACATGGACTCTCATAACTCATATTAAATGTGTTGTTTTAACATGCATAAATGTCAGGAACAATGTCATGTTATGTGTATTTATGTCGCAACAATTTTCTCAACTCTCTGATTCCAAACTGATAATGTAATAGCGTTTATCAACCGAACTTTCAGAAACAATCGGATGCAAATAAAACGAAAGAAATAACAGTTTTGGATCCCAAGCGCTCAAACGCCATCAACATCGGTATGACAAAACTACCTCCACCCAGAACTATCAAGGCTGCAATAATGAAAATGGACTCAACTATAATTAACAGGGAGGGAATTGAGGTAAGCAATTTCTAGATGGTTTTAAGGTTTAATTATTAAACAAAAATCTAAAGTTACACGTTTTGAGTAGAAACTATTGAGCATGCTTCCAACGGAAGAAGAACGCGCAAAAATTACGAAGCACAATTTGCCAACCCGGAAACTCCACTGGGAAGTGCTGAGCAATTTCTTCTTACCTTGGCTTCCATCTCAGAGCTCACTGCTCGTCTCAAGTTGTGGGCATTCAAATTGGATTATGAAAATTTGGAAAAGGAAGTTGCAGAGCCGCTCATGGATCTGAAGCAAGGGATTGAGTCATTAGAAAAGAATAAGACATTCCGACAAATTCTCACAACTTTACTCTGCATTGGTAACTTTCTCAATGGGGCAGATGCCAAAGGGTTTCAGATTGACTACTTGTCCAAAGTCCCAGAAGTCAAGGACACTGTTCACAAGCATTCTGTTGCACCATTTATGTCATTTAGTTCTCGAAAATTATCCAGAGTCTTCTGATCTGTATTCTGAGGTAAAAAGAAAAGAAAAGATAAAGTTGATTTTTAGTAATTCAAGTATTGACTCAAGAAAAAGTTTTAAACTTATTTTTACAGATCGGGCCAGTTACTAGAGCTTCCCGAGTGGATTTTGATGAAGTCGCAACAAATCTCACCAAAATGGAAACTGACTGCAAGGCTTCTTGGGATCATCTCAAAGTCATTGCCAAACATGATGGCCCTACTAATATGAAGTTAAAGTAAGCTTTAAAAAATTATAGAGTTTTTGAACGTTACAAGTAAGACTTTTATTAATAAATCTTGTGCTTTCCTAAAATTTATTTTAGAATGTCAGAATTTTTAGCTGATTGTGCCGAAAGGATTATTGTGTTAGGAATCATTCATCGTAGAGTTATGAAAGATTCCACAAATTCCTTCTGTGGCTCGGTGTTCCAGCTCACCAAGTGCCACGTAAGCCTCATTTGCTTTCAAAACATTTCTGAGTTGCTCTGGAATATAGAACAACTCGTGAACGTGTAATGCAGCAGCTCCAAAAGAAAGCAAATCATCGCGAGCGAAACAAAACTCGGGCAAGATGATCACAGAGGTTGGAACAATGTAATTACGCATATTTTTTATATGCGTTGAAACACACTTTTTTAACCTTACATTCAACATTACACGACTCTCTCAATATTATTATAGCAAATCATGTACAAAACTAAGGAGGATAAGGCTGATGAGGAGCTTCGTGAAGTGTTGACTAAATCCCGTGTAACAAACGGGGATGGCGAAATTATGACTGGCTCTCTAACATGGTCCCGTCGCCAAAGAATCAACCAGTTCAATGGACTGTCTCCTGGAATCCATCTCAACAATAAGTCAGCCACTCTCGCCGCGGAAGTCCGTTGGTAGATGGGGATGATGAGATATTGGAAAGCTTGGTGAAAACCGCGACGAGGACTTCAGACTCGCGAATGGCTCCAAGGGAAAGGAAGCGTAATAGCGCGCGGTACTCTGATCGAAAATCTCGTAAGATCGATATTTACAGTTAATTTTTAACTATAATAAAAACAGTTTAAGGGTTTATTAAAGGTCCACTTTTAGCTTTGCTTTCAATGGGGGTTTTTAATTGGTTGTAATATTTGCTAATATTCTTTTTCTAATGTTCCATGCACTGTATAGTAAAACGTTCACGAACCAGAGAAATAATGTCGCAGCTTCTCTCTACGCTGTCCTCAATTCATAAATCAATGTGCTGAGTTGCTCGAATGTCGAATCTGATGAGTAAAATGCTATATAATTATGTGTAAGCAATCAGCGTCCCATCAATTTAGATGTGCAGTGTTTAGATAATCCATTGGCTTTCAAATTTTGTTTGGCAACTAATCATTGCAATATAGTAGCTTCCTTTTTAACACCGTCATAGTCGCTTGCTAAATATTTTTGATTGTGCAAATTTCATTTAGAATTTAGTTTAACCCAATCCCAATCTATTTGAGCGGTTTGTAATACTTAAAAGTTGCTTGTCTTTTATACTTTTTTAGTACGCCGAACACTTCGTCATGGCCTTTCGGAAGAGGAGCGGAAAATGTTAGCAGCTTTCATGGCAAACGGCCATTCATTTTGTTAAAAATATCAACCCTTTAGCTTTCTTCGGTCTTACTTTGCCCCATAAATAGTTTCCATATTATATAAACTCTTGTGCCTTCTTCTCCAGACCGGTTTCAGTTGCCCCGTATAACTTGCCTATATTTTTAGGCTTGATTGTGAAATAGTGTAGTATACTACTTATGTAATGCACAGCAATTCATTAGAATGTACCTAGTCACATGAGATAGTTTCATCAATATAATATTTCACCCTTCCTGTATGAGAAAAAAAATGACGGATAAAAATATTATAATATAATATTAAAATATTATCTGTCACGAGGTTATATAAACGATTCCCCTACGAATGTATATAAGAAATTTAAAATATACAGGTGTTTAGGAGAAGCTTATTACTGTATCAAATATATGCATCATAAAGCCATAATGCTGATTTACAAATGTTAGAAAGTAAGGGCGATATATAACGCTAAATGTGTCTTGAAGGTACTCTACATTCGTCATTTGGCGATCCAAAACAAGAGGTATTGTTTACTGAATAACAATGCAACGAATGTAGAGTACCTTCAAAGCACATTTAGCTATATTATCGCCTTCTTACTTTCTAACATTGTAAATCAGCATATGGCTTTATGAGCATATTTGATACAGTAATAAGCTTCTTCTCCTAAACACCCTGTTATATTTTAAATATTTCTTATATACATTCGTAGGGAATCGTTTATATAACCTCGTTGACAGATAATATTTTAATATTATATTATAATATTTTTATCGTCATTTTTTTCTCATACAGGAAGGGTGAAATATTATATATTGCATGAAAACATCTCATGTGACTAGGTTACATTCTAATGAATTGCTGCTACATGCATTACATAAGTAGTATACTACACTATTTCACAAATCATTATATCAAGCCTAAAAAATATAGGCGAGTTATACGGGCAACTGAAAAACGGGTCTGGAGAAGAAGGCACAAGAGTTATAATATGGAAACTATTTATGGGGCAAAGTAAGACCGAAGAAGCTTAAAGGGTGATATTTTTAACAAAATGAATGGCCGTTTGCCATGAAAGCTGCTAACATTTTCCGCTCCTCTTCCGAAAGGCCATGACGAAGTGTCGGCGTACTAAAAAAGTATAAAAAGACAAGCAACTTTTAAGTATTTACAACCGCTTAAATAGATTGGGATTGGGTTAAACTAAATTCTAATGAAATTTGCACAATCAAAAAATATTTAGCTAAAGCGACTATGACGGTGTTAAAAAGGAAGCACTATATTGCAATGATTAGTTTGCCAAACAAAATTTGAAAGCGCAATGGATTATCTAAACACTGCCCATCTAAATTGATGGGACGCTGATTGGCTTACACATAATTATATAGCATTTTACTCATCAGATTCGACATTCGAGCAACTCAGGCACATTGATTTATGAATTGAGGACAGCGTAGAGAGAAGCTGCGACATTTATTTTCTCTGGTTCGTGAACGTTTTACATATACAGTGCTATGGAACATTAGAAAAAGAATAGTTAGCAAATATTTACAACCAATTAAAAACCCCATTGAAAGCAAAGCTAAAAGTTGAGCCCTTTAATAAACCCTTAAACTGTTTTTATTATAGTTTAAAATTAACTGTAAATACGATCTTAACGAGATTTTCGATCAGAGTACGCGCGCTATTACGCTTCCTTTCCCTTGGAGCCATTCGCGAGTCTGAAGTCCTCGTCGCGGTTTTTACCAAGCTTTCCAATATCTCATCATCCCATCTACCAACGGACTTCCGGGTCCGAGAGTGGCTGACTTATTGTTGAGATGGATTGCCAGGAGACAGTCCATTGGAACTGGGTTGATTCTTTGGGCGAACGGGACCATGTTAGAGAGCCAGTCATAATTTCGCCATCCCCGTTTTGTTACACGGGATTTAGTCAACACTTCACGAGCTCCTCATCAGCCTTATCCTCCTTAGTTTGTACATGATTTTGCTATAATAATATTTGAGAGAGTCGTGTAATGTTGAATGTAAGGTTTAAAAAAAGTGTTTCAACGCATATAAAAATATGCGTAATTACATGCCAACCTCTGTGATCATCTTGCCCGAGTTTTGTTTGGCTCGCGATGATTTGCTTTCTTTTGGAGCTGCTGCATTACACGTTCACGAGTTGTTCTATATTCAGAGCAAAACTCAGAAATGGTTTTGAAAAAGCAAATGTGGCTTGGACGTGGGCACTTGGTGAGCTGGAACACCGAGCCACAGAAGGAATTTGTGGAATCTGTTCATAAACTCTCGATGAATGATTCTACAATAATCCTTTCGGCACAATCAGCTAAAAATTCTGACATTCTAAAATTAAATTTTAGGAAGCCATAAGATTATTAATAAAAGTCTTACTTTGTTACGTTCAAAAACTCTATATTTTTTAAATCTTACTTTAACTTCATATTAGTAGGGCCATCATGTTTGGCAATGACTTTGAGATGCATCCCAAGAAACGCCTTGCAGTCAGTTTCCATCTTGGTGAGATTTGTTGCGACTTCATCAAAATCCACTCGGGAAGCTCTAGTAACTGGCCCGATCTGTAAAAATAAGTTTAAAACTTTTGTTTTGACTCAATTACTTGAATTAATAAAAATCAACTTTTTTTTTATTTTACCTCAGAATACAGATCAGAAGACTCTGGATAATTTTCGAGAATCTAATAACATAAGTGTGCAACAGAGAATGCTTGTGAACAGTGTCCTTGACTTCTGGGACTTTGGACAAGTAGTCAATCTG
>LJIJ01001386.1:0-15753 GCA_001718145.1 Orchesella cincta
AAAATAATGAGAAAAAAGTTAGAATAAATTGATTTTGAATCGCAATATATTTTTTTGCTGCTGACAGCTCATTTCTTTCGGAGAGCTAAACACTCTTTCAATATCAGTAGGGTGTTTGGAGTGTGTTTATTAGGAAATAGCTTGTTACTATCTTACTTTGACTTGCCATATTATACTTGAAAAAATGAATACACGTACTTTCAACATTATATTTACTTTTAAAAATTGGATTCTTCAGTCGAATCATCAATACCATGCACCAATCGAAGGTTTACATTGATATAGGCTTCTTAGGAACTACAATTCTGCTTTGAAAACGAATAGTTTACAACTTAGTAGTTTACACTCCTTTGAGATGTGGTTAGTTCTACCGTGTCATTAATTAGTTAATTTTTGAATAAAGGCATCATTAATTTTCTTCAGTTCATGCTTCCCATCCGAAAAACTATGCACTAGCCAAAAGGAATTTAGTGAATTCATCAATGTGCCGACGTTAAATTAGCAAAATGGATAAAGCTGTTAGAATGGCTCGAAGCTACTTTTCCTTTGAAGCAGAAACCTTTATTTTCATTTCCGTGCCACTACATATTATTATGATTATAATATATGTTTGTATATATGCTATATACCAAAACGCTAGGCACAGTTAAGCTTAGTTAAAATCTTGTCAACTTGAACTTATTTACAATGCCGTTCAGCGTTACTTACATAAAATATACATATAGAATATCATGATGTAACAATATGTCCACACCAACAAATATACGTAAAGGAATTCGTACATTTGCAACCAACCAAGTGTAGAATCTATAAGTAAGCGAACAAAACCAGTATGTATAGTTCAATATAAAGAAATAAAGTTTGAAATTACTGACTACACGTGGAAGAAACCTTTTAAGCAGAATGAAGTGAAAAGTTTTTGTAAAAGTGTTGAAAGCTGGAAGGATTGAGTGAGCACGGACAAAACCGTACAACTCAACGTAGCAGAAACGAATGTGAAAACTAAAGTCTAATCTAAACTTTCTTCAAATTCATTCCTCCATGCAATTCTTGGAATTCTATTTACTAAAAATCCTCGTGCGTACCTTAATATTTAAAATTTATTACATATTATAGGGCCTGTAAGGGATCATGGCTCAAGAAGTACACTTAATTGTACGTATATAATAAAAAATTATTCACATTTATAAATTGTCCTTGACCCGATAGGTAAACATTCGAATTTTAGTCGAGTGCAACGACCAAAACTTTATTCCCAAGACAGTACAGTTACCAATTGCTTTCAGTGCTAAGAACTTGAATACTTTAAGGGTCCAGAATAATATCCGGTGCACCCTTTCTCCCTTTTTCATTGAAAACATGCTCATGAAAAAAATGTGAAGAAAAGAAAATGTGTTCAATTTTGCAAAATCATTTCCGGTGAAACTTTTAGGATTCAGTATATTGAAAAGAAACAGGCATCCTCGACTGTTAACCTATCCGACTAGAAGATCCACAAATCGCTTACGAAACCCGTAAGGTTTATTTCTTGAACGATCGATTCCAACTTATTGATATGACATTAAGACAACGTTTTCCTAAAACTATGATGGTCTGGCATCTGTATTACTTGCTTTTTCATATCCCAAACATATCTGTTTTGCTTTTGAAGACTTGCTCACGTTCAAAATATATGTTCCTATTTGCTCTAGCTTCATGTCTTGCCTTGTTACATATGCCTCAGAGCACAACTCATATCCACTTTTCCTACAAAGAAGAATGTTGGGTGACTCCATTTTTTTGGAACTTTAGCCTCCAGCTGCATTCTCCGAAATTCCAGCTGGATATAATATGAAGTACGCATTTCCAATGGAAATGCGCTTGGGTTGAGAAAAAGCAGAGAAAGGTCGTCTTTTTACATGATAGCCATTTTGCAATCTGCCAGCATCTTTAAGTAGTAAACCAGTCAACGACTTTTACATCAGAGAGAGAGTGAGAGTGAGAAGAGTGACATGATGAGTCCTCTCCTTTTGCTTTGAAGCGAAAACTTGGCATCGAATGGAAATGGCAGCAAAAGGAAAAAACGATGACAAAGAAACAGGATGGAAAAATCGATGACAGACAGAAGTAAAGGAGAAAGTTAAAAGCCTCTAAAGAACTAAGGATGATTCTGATGATGAAGGAAAAATGTGTACATATGATTGCCAAAAATGGATTCTCTACAATCATGAACAATTTTTGGACTTGTTCAGAACCAAGTAAAAAAATGGAAATCGAGGAGAAAAATACTTAAATCACCTCATGATCATGAAAACCGGGAAATAATTCATGGTGGTTCTTCTGTTCCTTCTGATAGTAACGTTTGATGCAGTAGAATTAGAATGACAAGAATAGATTTAGTTCTATAATGTCAGCATTAAATAATGACTAATATCGTCAGTAGTGCACCACGAACAGATGATTGAGCAGTTTGTTTCTTGTGAATGATTTTATTTTCAAGGAGAAAAAGTAAACTTGACAAAAAATTAGATTTCTACCTTTAATGTTCTAAGAACTTTTTCAAATGAAGAATAGGTTTCATTTCATGAAAAAGTATGAAGCCTCAGGAACGAGAAAGTGAAAAATTGATTTGTATGGAAATATTTTAAATGGAATGAGAAAAGGAAAGTTGAGTTTTAACCCCACAATCAAATATCTGCCTAGCAAAGGTTTCATTTCCCGTTCCCATTCATTTTGTCTATGAACTTTTGTGTAAAGTTGGGAAATATGGTTGCACATACTCTTAATGAACAATGTGTAGGGATACCACAACCATTATCATGGGCTACGAGGAAACGACTATGGTTGAAAAGGAGAGAGAGAAAATTTTATTAAAAAGTGGTTGATGGTCGTCTGTGGTTCCACTTTGATATTTAAGGTTCGCATCGGAAACATGCTTCATTAAATGCTAGTGGATGGTATCAACTAATGTACCTTATAATTTCTTTCTACATTATTTTAAAGAATGGCAACTACTTTATTGCAGTGTTCATCGTGTCTGTCCATCCCAACAGTAAATATTGATGTACCTGACTGAATAAACAGTAGAATAGGATTTTCGAGAATAATTATTTTGTTTTTATTTATTATTATAATTATATTATAAGTTCTGTACGGTTATGTGATTTAAGGTATTATTTAATTTCTGGTTACGAATTCTGACGTAAATCTTAATAATAAAGTTTAGTTTCAATGAATCACTGCATTTATAACAAACATAATTTCACCACTTTCCTCAGTCCGTTTACTGCCGTTTATTACCATTTCGTTGTCTGTTCCAAAAATCTTGTGTATACCCGTCTTAAATGGAAATTCGATTAGACGTTCTATAACAAGCTCCAAGTGAAATTGCAATAATTTTCTGGGAAATGGTGATGGTGGTTGGTGCTGATGCTGGTGATAGCGATCATGGCATCAGCAACCACTATTTACCAACCATGTATATCATACACCAGTGGTGAAGTTATTCCTACAAAATTATAAGCGTTTTTCACTAGAGTCATCATCATCAATGAAGGAAGAGAAAGTGTAAAAAGGTAGGGAGCTTGCAAAAGGTAGTTTAGCTTGGTACAGTTCCGAGATGATATGCTTTATTATAGAGAAAACACACCGAGTGCAGAAAATTTTTAGTGCCAACCTAAGCAAAACTTTTTCTCTTCCTTTTGGCTTGCAATGACACCATGATGATGATATGTGATGCGATAATATTGCAACGCAGCACTTCTTTATTATTTTTCGCAGCTGCCAGCAACAACGACTTGAGCTCAGCACTGTAAAATTTATACTTTATAAGGATCATTGTGGGTTTCTTAAAAAAAGTATATTATGATGTTCCGTAAATTATACATTCTTCGATAAGTATTAGCAATAATATTGAATACACATATATACTACTCTTTTAGCAATATAAAGTTGATGATTCCATTTCACTTTTTATATACGTCTGGCGAGATGTGATGGTTATGTTATAATGATAATAATTATAAGATTTTGGTGGAACTAAACCTAGCAAGTTACAAGCTGTCAGCTTCCCACAAGATATATTATCTTTTTGGAATCCAAGGACGCTTCAACACCATCATATAAAATGCCCAGTGTGTGTGCACAAGTTAGTTTTCTTCAAAATCACGGTAGCATTTATGATGGTTAGTGACTCCCAAAAAATAATGTTCTTTCTCCAACTTTCAACCAGACATGCACAATCTCACACGTTTATGTCTTTCCTACACCCCGTCCTACATTACACAAGCAGAGTATAACAAGGTGAGTTGATGTTCTCAGCACAAAAAGGGAAGAAACGAGTCCCAAGAAAGTAATCGTATTCGACCCTGTGTAATTGGTCTTTAGAGTTTTGAGAATTGTGCTGAAAAAGTAGAGTGCAGAGTGAACCCCACATGTGTACATGTACTACGTCGAGCTTTTGACATAGTTTCGCAAAATAATGTGTGCTTTGTGCGAATACATTACATGTGTGCGGGGGAAAGAATTGGTGATGATTGCTAAAAACAAATTCAAATGAAATGTGTAAATGAGATGAGAATTCCCAAGAGTGATTCAATCATTGGAAAACATGGGCTGTATATGCGTGTTCACATATTATGCTCGCAGCTCCCAAAAATCTACATACTTTTTGCTGGTTAAGTGAGAATGGCGTGTGTTGACTCGTGCATTCCCCCGTCTTTGAGTTAGCATCTGTAACTAATGTTTCCCTATTTGATGATGATTGTACGGATTTTGATGATGACAAACAAGTGAATACACATTTTCTTCTGCTCAAGATATTCATTTCATTACATGTAAAAGGGCTACAACTCTGAGTAGTTTTCTCGCAAAAGAAAAAAATCTAATTTTATTTTACTTTACCAAAGTTTTTTCTTTCTTTTTCTTTGTTTACTCCCGTTTTAGCCCGGAATTGTATAGACTTGAGTTTTCAAACGAGATAGATATGAATACCACACACGATCGTGATCACTCCTATATATTTTTAATGGATGTGGTATAAATTATATGAAAAAAATTACTTTTCCCAACTTTATTTAGAGAAAGCCGTTTTCAGCGTGCCAAGCCTTCATTATCACGTCTTGTCTTGCAAAAATACCTAGCGTATTAAGTGCTAATATAAGAGTAAACTATTTTAGGTGGCTGCTAATACCTGTATTACTGCAAAGACTGCAGTGAATATAAAAGTATACAACCTTATTGTTAGGTCCACAGACGAGAAGTACAGGTACTTTAAGAATATAAAGCCCATATTATGGACACTATCCGCTCGGCAAACTTTTTTCTCGTGGGATCCTGTGTCTCAAATATAGCTCAAACTGCTACATATTATCATGTCATCCTTAGTTTCTTTCTTTTGATTTGGCCTGCCACTGCGTTCATTTCACTACCGAGTCGCGTTTGGACAATGTGCCAGTGCCAGCCTAACAAGAACGTTCCATAGCGAGAAGAAAACTGGTGCATAAAAATCACCTCATCTAAAGCAGAAACTTTGCTTCTTTCAAAATACATGCAAAGAAAGTGAAGAAAAAGGTCATTTTTCAGTTTATATAAATGACATTAGCACATGTACCTTCAGAGTCAATGATTATAAAGCAAGTTACATGCATTGCATGTCCAATTCCATTGGAACATAAATGGTAGTGAAACATACATAAAAGTATGCTGCTAAACTTCAAACAACAGAAAAACCAAGTACTGGAGAGTGTAACATGCAATAGATTTGGCATGCTTATTCTGTATACATATAAGTGCAGTGAACATAAATTCCCAAAATACATTTACACAGCATGATAGACTTGGTTGGTTATGCATATTTTTCTGCACACAGTTATTTAGGTACTGTTTTTATGAGAAGTTTTTATAAATATATAAGATCGCCCCCTCCATTTATTTATTATTATTTCAATAGAACTATTGCCCTATCGCATGTGGTCCAACCGTCCCTTCCATGGTGAAAGAAAAAAGGAGGCAGTTGCACCCGATTACAAATTGATATTACGCTTTGGACTATAAAAACGTATCTTTTATATGAATATTCAATATAAAATGTATGGATGGCTGATTGTGCGCTTTTTTACCAAAGGAAGTGTATTTACACACTCTTTTTTAAACTTCACATTAAAATTCATGCATGCCGTTGCGAAAATTGGGGTTGTTATATGTATGTGTATATATGCCTAACGAGATGTATTGATTTTTTGGTCATTCAAAAGCGTGAACGTTTAACTAATACTCATTTTACGGGAACCATCGAACAAGATGTTTTCTGCATGTATGGTTGCTGTAACACATTTTTATGATATTTTTATATCTATATGTGCCAAAATCAAAAGTAATGTATATCAAGTGCACCAACTTTTTGTTCCAAATGTATAAAGCTAAGCCATGTAAAATAGAGAAAAGGATTTTGTGGGGGATTTTCGGTATTTGCAGCAAGCCATAGCGCAAACTTGGCGAAAGTTTCTCTACAATTTGACTATAAGCTTTGGCTCCGGTTTTGCTGCTCACTCATTCAAAGAAATTAAATGCCTTTCACTGTTCTCTCCCTTCCCTTGTGAATCCTTGTGAAATGGCAAATGGAGTAAATGGTGCAGTGGGAGAGCACAAAGCAGGGCAGGGTCACGACAAAATAAAAACACCAAACATAATACCATTTACTGTGTAGGCATTTTAGCACTCCACCACACGAGCTAAGCACTACTACTGCTTGCTTTCACCAGTCTGTTTTTATGCATTATTATTCCGAATGCACCTACATAACTGTAGCTTTGGATGATGGTTGATGGCATTGTGCCTAGAAAGGGAGAATGAGTTTCTGAGACATTTTCATCTCACTACAGCATTTGGATACATTGTCTATTTGATCCAGATTTCATCGTGGTGACATGTTATTTTCTTTTCATGGTAAACAAATAAAGTGAGCTGAAAGGGAGAGGAGCGTAACGTAACGTTTTTTGATATTCCCTTTGGCAATGAAACAACCCAATGTTGTAGTACATTAGCTGGAAGAAATGTCGGCTACTGTAGTTCTGTGTTACTAGTGTGTGCTATTGTTTGTTCAGAGAGAATAAAACGTAGTTGAACAAAATGTGCAGTAGAGATAAGAATGAATACAGGCTGATTTATTTTGGCCAAGTTACAAAAAATCCGGAGGCAACTCCACAACTTTTATATCCGCCCGTACATAATGTGATGTATGTAACGAAAAATGAAATGTACTGCACGCAGTGCGGTACAATTGTTTTTAACCTATACCTTTGCTCTCTCTTATGCACGTGCCTATATAATTACCCTCCCTCTGGGATTTTTCTATTGTGGTAGTGTCTAAAGTAAGAGAAATCCAAGGTCATGGTGGGAGAGATCTAGATTTTTATAGTAATAGAATTATTTGTACTAAGAGGTCACATGTTTACTTCCGCACCTATGAATTTTTACCTGTGTAAACAGAAAGGAGTTTGAAGGGTAAAAAGGAAGACCATTTGTTTTAGTCAAATACAATTTTTACATATTATTGGACGAGTTTAAAAGAAAAAAGTTTGTTGATTGCATCAGTTAACTTTTTACACGTGACATTCTCAATCTCAACTCAACGGAAAATTTATTTGTAGCTGAAAGGAAGTAATAAAGAATACAATATGATAAGAACGAAAATGAGAGCAAAGGTTAGTTTAGCACACCCCATACCAAGAAAAGGTAAAGGGCAGGGAATGGGTTTCTTGAAATGCATGTTACCCTATCTTAAATGCCATCATGTTATGCAAGTTTTAAGCTTTATGACTAACGAAAAAACACTAATTGAGTAGCGTATATAATGTATATGTACAAAGCAAAGTAACACAAGCTAGGTATAGTACAATATCTAACGTTGGAGAAAGCACAAGTTACGTTCATGTTGCGTTGCATTTCGATGCCCACCTGGACTCGGTCCTGGTTTTGACAGGATGGTGTGCAACCTTTTTCAGTCTTTCTGGTTATATATTACTATTCAAATCAAGTTCCATGACCTTTTGAGGGACAAATGAAATGCTCGAAATTTCTGACAAATTTTCACCAAAAGTCACAGCCCTTGATGTTAGCCATGCTCGCAATGCGATATTGTTATTCGAGGAAAAAGTCACAAAGTTCTGAAAACCACCCCAAATTACAATACTACTCCCTATTGAGTTTGCTGGAACTGAAATTTGAGTCATCATCCTAATATTCTGAAACATAAGCAGCTTCTTACGTGTGTTTGAATGGGAATAAAAGCCCAGCACACCTCCCTTTTACAGCTCACGAGTCACGTGGAAATAATTGTGAATTTAAATACCAAAGCAAGAGGTTGACAATAGGTAAAAGTTCATTCACTATGTGACTATAGCATGTGATACGGTAAATCCATGAAGACTATACAGAGCTGGAAGCGTAATAATTTTAAATGCAGAAATATTACGGTTGGAAAAAGAAAGCAGATTTCAAAGAAATTTTTTCTTTGAATTGAACACAGGGCAATATAAGTTCTTTAATGCGACCCTAATAATACAGGTATACAAAATAGGCCTCTAGTTTACTTCAGCCCACGCACCTTCAAACAAGTCAAGTCAAGAAGAGAGAGAGAGAGAAGAAATAAAAATTTGCATTTATTGATCGTTTCTCTTATCTTATAGTTTACTCTTCAGAGCCTTATAGTACTTTTTTCTTTCTCTGCTTCATTAAAATCTAAACTTTTGTAAAAATTTAGTTTTGAAAATTTATTCCTTTTCTAAACAGGTATGCAATGCTCGATTGTTAAAATGAATAGTTTCTTTCAGCGAGAAAGAATCAGTAGATTACATAGAGGCCACAAATCTTATGATCGCGTTTAATAAAGTTTATAAAACTCCTAATGACAACTGTAGACTTCAGTTGAAACGCCAAGAAATTAAATTAAAGTGTGACTTTATATCGATGCCTTCAAAATTAAATCGTCAGCAGATCATGTTTCTGAGACCACGTACGTAATGTACATACCTACTACCTACACCTTGAAAGAATTCAACAATACCACCTCAAAGTTAGAAGCGCAAAAAAATATTACGAGGACCGCAATCACGTTAGTATTTTTCGTTCCCCTGTTCGTCCGCCCTAAGTCTATTAAATGTACTGCAGCATTGAGAAAAATCTTGGAAAAGTTTCACTTAAAAACTTTGAGAGAAAACAATTTTTCTCTTCAGTAATGTAATATTCTTTGTAGCTAAAGTGTGGCAACTTTTTCCCTCTATCCTTTTCTTAGTGGTTTTCTGAGAGCTAACGGTTTTACTCTACTATATCATCATTCAGGATATAAAATATATGGCTCCAGAAATTGTCCCTTATTTTCTCGACAAGTCTGGTTGAGTACATGCCTCCTTTCTATATATAGCATACTTGTTTTTGTCTTCTTCTTATCTAGCATATTTCTATAAAAAAATACGCTGCGGCAGATACAGCATTGTACACAAGATGTATGACTTTTGTGGATATAAAAAGCATATATAGGCAAGTGGAGAAATCGATCTTGGGATCCTATGGAATGAAACTTTTTCATCACAGCAAAACTTTAATAAAGAGTGGTTTGGTGTGTAGCGTACAAGTGTAGCTTCCGCAGCATCCCTCACTACTAACTTTTTAAGCAGTTCTTCTGGCTGGTCGAAGTTTACAGCAAATATAATATGTACAACAGAGGTTGAGTCCAAAATGCTGAGCTGCTTATACCGGTCTCAAAAAAAGAAACTTTCATGAGGTACGAGTGTGTGTATAAACAAGGCTTGTGCCTTCCTGCACCACAACCTTATTTATTAGTATGGAAGAAAATTTAAAGGAATAATAATGATTTGGGCGTAACTTGCGTACAATAGCAAGTCTCCATGAGGTTTCTGTCCTTATCAATTCCAAATTATATCTCGTTTTCCATGGTCTGACTACCACCGGACTGCCAACTGCTGCTGGAGAATACAGTAAATTTGTAAAGAATCTGCAGTATAAATGCATACGGATTTCTAATTTGAAGCTTTAACTTTCCCCAAATGTATTTTAACACGACATGGGCGATGTGGTTTTTGAAACTTTCACTCTCTACCAAAACTGAGACATAAAATGAATGTTATTAGGTTACGAAACTTTGGTGAAATTTTCAACAACTGATATAATATGTGTTATGTTACTACTATATGGACAACATGACTTTTGTACTGCTGAATAAATTTCTAAACTTGGTTTCATAAAGGGGTTTGTGAGCATCACTGTTTGGTTGGTGGGAGTAAACACGCCAAAGAGTTTTAACGTAAGTTGAACCCTTAACGTTTTTAATTAATTAACAAAAACCATTGCAAGTGGGCTCATACCAAAGTCCTAAACCTTTCAACACCTTTCTTATTTAATTTTCTTGGTTCACTCTGGCAGTCCATGGGTTGTTTAGCTTATAATGTACAAGCAAAAATATTCAAAATGAAAGGTGTGTGTTTGCAAACTCGTTTTGTTTTTTATACACAAAATCAGAACAGCTAAATGATATGTAGTGAGATTGTTCGGTAGTAATGGAAGTTGAGTAACGATAAAAGTGTTCCCTACATCAAAGTTTAAAAGGTGGGTGGCAGACATTGTGGGATAGCAGCAATTAAGATTTTCAAAGAATATTTTATAGGATAACTATTGTATGCATCAATTTTCCATTGACCCCCGCCATTTCTTAAGATAGAGACACTAGTTCATTATAAATGGACGGGACATACCGTTATGCTATTTCTGAATTAATCTTTACAGTTCTTCTGCAGTAGTCTAGAAGTCTGGAGAAAACTCGGTCTCAAACGAAAACTTTGAAAAACTTGTCTGGAGACGTGGAGACTGAAGCAATAAAATATTCTCTTTAAGTTTTCGAGAATCATTTATACATGAAGTTAAACCTCTTAAATAAATACATTTTGAGGCAACTATAGGACGTTAGTTGTCATTCGACTATGTTTGGTGAAAGGCAAAGGTCAGTGTGTTTTGTATTCATGAATGAGTTATCTTATAATGACTTCACAATTCAAAAAGATTTATGAAACAAAAAATACTGATTTGCAGCTGAAAATTAATTCATTTTTCCAGACGATGATTTGGAAAGTCTCAAGGTTAAACTCGAGACGAGTGCTTAAATTATTCGCATTCCGAGGAGTATTAGCCTGCCAATTTTAACATAAGCATAACAAAGAAATAAGCAGCAGGTGTACATCCATATTAATTGGCTTTATCATAGTTTAACCTTTTTAAAACATCCCACGCACATGCTAACTTTCAAACAAAAACTAAAAGGTTATTAACAGCTTTTAAGAAGAAAAAATAAAGCGATTATCAGCAAAAACTTTAGAACTTTATATACTCCTACAGTTAAATAGTATATATATTATATTGCATGTACGTTAGGTAAGCAGTCCATAATGAACCTCTTTCATCATATAAGAGGAAATGGAGGAAAACCGTCATTTTAAAACGAAATTGAAGGACGGTCAAATTTTCCACTGATGAATGGAGGAAGTGTGTACAGACCTCTTTAAAATTGATAATGAACTGTGACAGCACCACACTGCCATTTTACAACATAAACTTAGAAAACTGAGAGGAACTTGAAGAGAAAGATTTCTCAACTTGCAGCGTAACTCATTACGAGCAAGGACATGTACATTTTCTTCGTTGGTAAACCATGTAAATATATACTAATTGACAAAGTGGTATGGACCTATATATGCATAATAGATATTCCCATGATTCTGCACGATAAAGCAACACTTTAATTGCTCAAGTGTTCCTATTTCCCTTCCTTCCTCCGGTAGGTAACCTATACTAAGTAACGTAGCATGATTCTTTTGAAGAGCGGAAAAAAAAGGAGGGGGAGATTAATTACAGAATATCAAGAAAATAATACCAAGATCTTTTTAACGGGGATGCATCAAATCTAGCAAATAATCAATTATAATCACCTGACTCGCGATACCATCATCATGAGACCATGCGGAATACAAAACAGCAACTCGAGGAGCCTTTTTGTAGGTGATCTGAACATGATATACAAGTGAGGTGTATCGCATTTCATCCATACATAGTTTAGCACACAGAGATTGTATAGTAGACAGTTTTTAGGTACATCCTTTCCATTTAGTTGAACACGTTTAATGATTTCCAGCGTAGTTCCTTCCCTTCAACTTTTTGACTGATGAAAAATTTGTGCATTTGCTTGGTTGAGCAAGAGAGCGGGAGAATGTTGCGAATGAGTCTCTTTAAAAAGCATACGTAATTAAATGTGTCAAAAGTTTAACATGTTGGGGCTTCTGACATATTTAGGAAGAGGCAGATTTATCGTGTGTGTAGAAAATATATAAAAGAAGCATCCACTCATTTTATGTAGCTTTCAACCATAAAAAAAGCGTTTCCGACTCGTGCATTCACGACTGATTGCACTTTGCATCTTATGGGACTCAATCTTCTTGTTGAACCAACTCGCATAATTTTTTCTAGCCATGATCTACTTTTGCACTAATGGGTTGCAGAAATACAGTGGATATTTACTTATCATTCACAAAAAAAACCTTATTTAAGAACGTGAGCATGGAGGATCAGAAATAATAGCAAGGATTTCTCAGCATGGGTAAAAATGGGCATTTCATGAAGGCAAATAAGCTTATACATTTAACTTCATTTGGTAGCTTTGTACAAAGTGAGTTTGATGAAAGTATAAGTGTTCCAGGATGATCTTAGGTTATATAGGAAAGATGTGCTGTAGATGCACTAAATAATTAGAGTGTCTTTGACATGACCTTGTGTACAGGATAAATAAGATGATTTCTGAGCAATTTCGTTTTTCTGCATTCATCAGCTTCCCATTCAGCCGCAGACACACAGTGGTATTCAAAGAATTGTACTAGAGATCAACCTATATACTCCTTTTAATAATAAGAGAAAAGAATAAAAACTACGTAAAGAAGTCAATGACAAGATCATTAATCTTTCTGAGGTATTTTTCTCGGAGTAGACAATAGGAAAAGACAATTCAAAGAAGAGCACGAGAGTATTTCGCTCTTCGAGCGAATCTCGGTCTTGGCTAACAGAAAAGTGGATCAAATAAACAGCTCTCACTCAATCTCAGCACAGATCTACTCAACCAGATTAACGGAAGAATAGAACTTTCAAAGCGATAATTAAGAACGTTATATTTATCAAATCACACGTGTGCAATCCAACTGTAATGACGATAAAGTTTTCGTCGTTACTTGGAGTGCTCCGACAGTCTTTTCAATTTGTTTTAAAAATTGGTGTGCGAATTTTTTTAAATGTTTGAATCCAGCTCTATGAAATTCTACTCCCCTGCTGCGTCCTTTTAACATGAGCGCTAGCTTTGGCTGGTAGGATTGAATTGCAGAAAACTAGAAAGAGGAAAGGCGCAATAAAAAATTATTTTGGCACCCATTCCTCATCTCCAATCTGACAGAGCGGAATTTGTCATGTTGGTTTCTTTCACTGTGCCATTTGCGCCGTACACTGTAGAAATAATATTTCTTCATCTATTTATTTACACCAAGTACAGTGCTTCTGAGAGTTTCTGGCCTAGTAAAGAACACATATAAGTACATTAGAGCCCCATTCAGATAAAAGAAAGTTTCTTCTATTTCGATTAAAGCAAATAATGCGACCACTGTCTCAGCCTCTCTTGCTGCACAGATTTAATACAACTTATATATCTCTGGCGCTGAGTACAGTTGACATTGACATAATGCAGCTTAAAGAAAAGTAAGAATAAAAGGAAGGCCACTGTGATTCAAAAAGATTTTTTATTTTCTGTAAACCATACCAGCTTTCCTTATTCCTCCTTTTCAGTACGAAACGGAAACTTTTACAGATGTAAGAAAGTTGATGAAATAAGTAATGAACTGTGAACTACGCAGTGCAATTCGTCAGCCCAAAATTGCAGAAGAACGTTAGAAACAAATTATTATGTGTAGGGATTTCTTGGACGTGTACTCGTATTCTATTTTCCGGTCGACACCACTAGCGTTGGAGTATAAAGAAAGTTTTTTAGCCAAGCTACATATATACTTAAAATGTATAATCAGTCATACCAACATGCTTTAGAAGGAAGGAAAAATCCTTGAAGTCAGTGAGTAACAAAGTTAATAAGATTATCTGATCAGACGATGATGAAAAGTCCCCAATATCTGCACAGATGAGAAAAAGCTACCTCCGTCATTAATTCGGGGATTAGCAAGTGATATTCCAGCCAACTATACAGATATTTGTATACCCATATAGTTTCCTGGTAAAAAAAGCTTGCAGCTTTCAACACAAAATCTTGTTTTTTTTATTTCAGTCATACTGCACTGCGTTTGTTTCTGTTTTTGTGTAAATTAGATTTTTTGGAGTATAAATGAAGTGGGAAAGAGGATGCCTGTGTGTTGTGTGTTCAGTACATTTGTACCCATGCTTATTTTGTCCTTAAAAGTCATTGTCTAATATTGTTCGTCCGTACTTCTTAATGTCCTATGGCAAGTAGCTCGCTGACGCTCAGCATTGTAGAAAGAAAGACAACATCAAAGGAGAAAGTTGGAGACGTGAAGTAGTTGAGACTAACACTCTCAACTTACTTTCTCCATTGTTAATCAGATTAACTTTGCTCACTTGCGAAGTTAGTCATTATTTATTCATTAACTTTCTCAGAATCATCAGCGTCCTCCGCCTTCCCAAAAAACAAACTTGATTTTTTTCCGTTGTGCACACCATAGATGTAACTTGGAGTCGAAAACTCCCTCACCACTCTTTGAATTCTCAAAACCGTTCACATCCCTCCCTCTTTTTTCAAAACCAAAACCACTCACCAATCCTTCCCTCTTTTTTCTAATTTCCAATAATCCCTCTCACTCCCTCTTTTGCATACATTTAGATAATCTTCACATCACTCTTTGTTACTCTTTTCGAAATAAAAATCAATCCCTCATTACTTTCACCTACAAATGACCATTTTTTGAACAAACAAAAGTCTAGAATCTAGCGTATTATGCGTTATAAAGTGTAAAGGTCATCCATTTTCTGTGTTTATTTGAACGCCGATACCTTCCCAACTGTTTTTGTAGCTGATTTTTCATAATTTTCAGGAAGCCCATACCGTTCCTCTCTTACTCTTTGGTGCAAAAAATCGCTTCTTACTCCTTTTTAATAGTTTGAAAATCACTCACCCACTTTATCCCTCTTTTTTGTTGAAAATAAAAAATCCTTCACCTCACTCTTTTGGGTTTCTTGAACCACTCTTCAATCCCTCCTCCTTTTAAAATCAGCAAAATAATCCCTCTTAATCACTCTTTGACCGATCACTCTGAGTGATTGGTTACACCTATGGTGCACACTCATTTGCCAACTCGCCCCTTCTCCATTTTGTGTATTCAGTTAGGCCTAAAGCCTCTTCCGGAGAAAGATGTGGAGGAGGATACATGCAAGAAGGGCAAAGGTTGCCTTGTTGTCCTGCGGGGTTATTACTCATCTTGAAATTCTTCAAAAGTCACAAACAATTTCGTCAAGAAAGGAAAGTAATCATGTCATGCATAATATATTGGTCCTCTTTCCTTATTTCACTCTTCCATCTCCTCTAGTGAGCAATTTCGTTTACATCCCATGGGAAAAACAGCCCAGTAGCTGTCAATAGGTAATACCTTCATTCATAGCGAAACTGATTTTATAAAATTAGAATGTTTTTGTGAAATCGACTTCAATTTC
>LJIJ01001386.1:15778-46354 GCA_001718145.1 Orchesella cincta
TCTGCGATACTGCTCTCTTCTCACTTCTCACAAGCTCTCAGAGTTGTCATCCAGAGCATCGTAACATGTTGTTATGATTTTTCATCGCTGGCTGTATTTTACACGCCAACAAAAAAAGTCTTGCCTGTGTTGGCTTTCGACTCTTTTAATTTCATTCCTCCTGACACCAAAGAGATGAGCAAAATGTTTTGTCTAACTTCGACAAAGCGAATGAGTTATCTGGCCACAAACAGAATAATGCTCATACTTGGTTCTTGGGCACGGTGCCACAACCTTACTGCTTTCTTACACGAAAGCAACCCTGATATCAGCAAACAAATGCGATCTGGACGCCCGGACTTGGGCCAGCAACATGTTGGCTCAAGTAATGCATCATCTCTCTCTTTTCCTCCTCCCGTTCTTTTTATTACTTTTTTATTTTTTTTATTTTTGTTTATTTTGTTGATTGTTTGAGAGAGATGATGCTTCTTGAGCCAACATGTTCTGGGCCCAAGTCCGGGCGTCAGATCGCATTTGTTTGCTGATATCAGGGTTGCTTTCGTGTAGAGAAAGCGTAAGGTTGTGCACCGTGGCCAGAACCAAGTATGACATTATTTCTGTTGTGCACAGATAACTCATTCGCTTTGTCGAAGTTAGACAAACATTTTGCTCATCTCTTGGTGTCAGGAGGATGAAATTAAAAGAGTCGAAAGCCAACACAGGCAAGACTTTTTTGTTGGCGTTGTAAAATAAGCAGCGATGAAAATCATACAACATGTTACCATGCTCGATGGACAAATCTGAGAGCTTGTGAGAGTGAGAAGAAGAGCAGTATCCAGAGCAAATTATCGTGAGTGAAGTCCCATCCGGGTTGCATTCAAAACTGGCTGGTAACGTAACAATAATTTGAGAGTGAAAATATGGGAAGATTTTGGTGCCATTTTGAGCGAACGATGTTCTTTCGGGACAGCTTTGAATGAGAGAGATCTGGAGTATTTGCCCAGATGAAGATGAACATAGTTCGGGATGGAACTAGAATTTCGATAGATGTTGCACAGCTAAGCGGAAGCGATACGTAGGATATGCTGTACTCAAGTGGAGCAACTAAATGTTAATTGAGTTGGAGTGACGATGAGGTTCTCTAACTAATCCGCTTCCATTTAAAGTTATGACGAGTGGTGGGCGTAGAGATGCGTCTGGTACAAATTGGTTCCTGTTAATCTTACTTGAGTTGTAGAAATAGAGCACGTACTCGTCCCAGTTTTCGTTTAATGTGCGAAAACAAGTGGGACAAAACAGGGAACCTGGATGGCTATTGAAATCGGGACGAGTTCCAATGGAATTATAAATGTACACATAAATATTTTCAATAAAATGCACACACCCATGATTTTTTGTTAAGTTTTCTTAAACAACGCTTCGGATTTTTGTTGAAATTTGTTAAGTCTGTACGGTGCTCGATAATAAGCAGCACACAACACACGAAACAAAAATGGCTACTAACTCTTGATATATGGTAATATTGGATTTTGAAAAATCAATCAAGCATCCGGTCAAAACCTTGTCTTTCTATGATAATCAATACCTCAAATACAAATTCTATGCATTATGTAGTAAGTAGTAAGCAGAATCCTTCAAGAGAAATTGCCAGCACCCAAACGACGTTCGCAACAACACACCAAACAGGTTTACACATATCGCAGGGCTGGTATTAATTTCAGTTGTATTTATGTATATAATTAATGACATGCAGAATGTTCCAAACATACAAAATTAAAGAGAATATATATCATTTATTAAATAAAATTGGGCGTTGGTTGATAAAATCCTGATAACTAATTAATCAAGATTCATATTATATAACCATTTTTGTTTAATTTTCTGCAACGGCCTCTTTCTCACCGTTTCAGCCCGAGATTGAATATCAAAGACGCCATTGAAATCTCATTCACGTTTTCCACTTCATTCTTCAAAACTGACAAGAATTTAACTGCCTCGTCTTCCATGATTGCGCTCGCGTCGTAAGATAACATCAACTTGGCCGTCGACAAAGGTTGTCTGTTTTCACCTGTGAAACAAGAGCAGCGTGAGTGGATAATGCAATAATTGATGATAGTTTAAAAAATAAATATGCGCCAAAGACAAAACTTACCTAGTTCTGTTGACGTACCTCCAACAGCAAGAATTGCGCACTGGGGTGGATTAATTATAGCGCTAAAACTGTGGATTCCAAACATCCCAAGGTTGGAAATGGAGAAAGTTCCTCCCATGAACTCATGCGGCTGTAGCTTTCCGTCCCTAGCTTTCCCAGCTAAAGATCTGACAAGAGATGAAATGAAAACTACATCCTTGCTCCCAGTATTTGGCACAATCGGTGTTATTAATCCATTTGGCGTTGCAACAGCCACTGAGATGTCCACCTGAGCTTGCTGCTTCAACTAAAATGTCCAGCAACAATTATTAAACATAATAAAATTCCATTCATTATTTAAATTTTTGATAAAGCCAAGTCGACAGAAGTACCTGATCACCTTCCCAAACACAGTTTACTGCTGGATTTAAAGCTAACGCATTGGCAACACATTTGATCAGCAAATCGTTTACTGAGACCTTTAATCCTGCGCTGATTAAACTTTTTCGGAAAGCTACCAAGCTCTTCATATCACACTGGGCGATTCCGTAGGCGTGAGGAATTGTAGACTGAAATTGAAATTTAGTATTTTTTAAGATTGAGAGAATGGTGTAATTGTAAGACTGAAAACGGTATGAACGCACCTTTGATTGAAGCAAACGCTTGGCAATTGTACGTCTCATATTGGAAATTTCCAAATCGACAAAGGATGCTGGACCATTCTGGTTGGAACTCTTTGGTTTGGACGCTGTTGACATCGGGGCACCTGAAGGAGGAGATGGGGGTGGTGGTGAAGTATCTGGAACAGAAATTTACATGTTTTATGGATTTTAAGAAGCGCTTTAAAAAAGGAGACTGATTATTCTCACCAAACGACACGGGCTCAATCTTGTTAGCCAGAGCATGGTTAACACATTCCCCTTTCGTCACCGTTCCGTGTGGTCCAGTTCCCCAACGCAAATTATCGTGAGTGAAGTCCCATCCGGGTTGCATTCAAAACTGGCTGGTAACGTAACAATAATTTTGAGAGCTGAAAATATGGGAAGATTTTGGTGCCATTTTGAGCGAACGATGTTCTTTCGGGACAGCTTTGAATGAGAGAGATCTGGAGTATTTGCCCAGATGAAGATGAACATAGTTCGGGATGGAACTAGAATTTCCGATAGATGTTGCACAGCTAAGCGGAGCGATACGTAGGATATGCTGTACTCAAGTGGAGCAACTACGATGTTAATTGAGTTGGAGTGACGATGAGGTTCTCTAACTAATCCGCTTCCATTTAAAGTTATGACGAGTGGTGGGCGTAGAGATGAGTCTGGTACAAATTGGTTCCTGTTAATCTTACTTGAGTTGTAGAAATAGAGCACGTACTCGTCCCAGTTTTCGTTTAAGTGCGAAAACAAGTGGGAAAAACAGGGAACCTGGGATGCTATTGAAATCGGGACGAGTTCCAATGGAATTATAAATGTACACATAAATATTTTCAATAAAATGCACACACCCATGATTTTTTGTTAAGTTTTCTTAAACAACGCTTCGGATTTTTGTTGAAATTTGTTAAGTCTGTACGGTGCTCGATAATAAGCAGCACACAACACACGAAACCAAAAATGGCTACTAACTCTTGATATATGGTAATATGGTATTTGAAAAATCAATCAAGCATCCGGTCCAAAACCTTGTTCTTTATGATAATCAATACCTCAAATACAAATTCTATGCATTATGTAGTAAGTAGCTTAAGCAGACATCCTTCAAGAAGAAAATTGTCCAGCACCCAAACGCGTTCGCAAACACACCAACAGGTTTACACATATCGCAGGGCTGGTTTAATTTCAGTTGTATTTATGTATATAATTAATGACATGCAGAATGTTCCAAACATACAAAATCAAAGAGAATATATATCATTTATTAAATAAAATTGGGCGTTGGTTGATAAAATCCTGATAACTAATTAATCAAGATTCATATTATATAACCATTTTTGTTAATTTTCTGCAACTGCCTCTTTCTCCACCGTTTCAGCCCGAGATTGAATATCAAAGACGCCCATTGAAATCTCATTCACGTTTTCCACTTCATTCTTCAAAACTGACAAGAATTTAACTGCCTCATCTTCCATGATTGCGCTCGCGTCGTAAGACAACATCAACTTGACCGTCGACAGAGGTTGTCCGTTTTCACCTGTGAAACAAGAGCATCATGAGTGATTAATGCAATAATTAATGATAGTTCAAGAAATTAAAATGCACCAATCATAAAACTTGCCTAGTTCTGTTGACGTGCCTCCAACAGCAAGAATTGCGCACTGGGGTGGATTAATTATAGCGCTAAAGCTGTGGATTCCAAACATCCCGAGGTTGGAAATGGAGAAGGTCCCTCCCATGAACTCATGCGGCTGCAGCTTTCCGTCCCTAGCTTTCCCAGCTAAAGTTTTGACAAGAGATGAAATGGAAACTACATCCTTGCTTCCAGCATTGGGCACGATCGGTGTTATCAATCCATTTGGCGTTGCAACAGCCACTGAGATGTCCACCTGAGCTTGCTGCTTCAACTAAAGTGTCCACCAATTATTTTAAACATAGTAAAATTCCAGTCGTTATTTAATTTTTGATAAAGTCATGTTGTAAGAAGTACCTGATCACCTTCCCAAACACAGTTTACTGCTGGATTTAAAGCTAAAGCATTGGCAACGCATTTGATTAGCAAATCGTTTACTGAGACCTTCAATCCTGCGCTGATTAAACTTTTTCGGAAAGCTACCAAGCTCTTCATATCACACTGGACGATTCCGTAGGCGTGAGGAATTGTAGACTGAAATCGAAATACAGTAATTTTTTACGAATGAGAGAATGGTTTAATTGTAAGACTGAAAACGGTATGAATGCACCTTTGATTGAAGCAAACGCTTGGCAATTGTACGTCTCATATTGGAAATTTCCAAATCGACAAAGGATGCTGGACCATTCTGGTTGGAACTCTTTGGTTTGGACGCTGTTGTCATCGGGGCACCTGTAGGAGGAGATGGTGGTGGTGGTGAAGTATCTGGAACAGAAATTTAAATGTTTTATGGAATTTTAAGAAGCAGTTAAAAAAGGAGACTGATTATTCTCACCAAACGACACGGGTTCAATCTTGTTAGCCAGAGCATGGTTCAAAACATCCCCTTTCGTCACCGTTCCGTGTGGTCCAGTTCCCCCAACTTGACTAGCTTTCAGTCCGTATTTTCTCAGGTAATGGTTCACAGCCGGACCTACGAGACGATCACTTCCCTGCGATCCAGATGAAGGGGTCGCCGGTTTTGAGGAGGAATCAGAATCAGTACTTTGAGAAGCAGCAGGAATTTCCACAGCGTCGGCTGGAACCTCCACAGCTTTCCAATCATCACCTTCATCAACTGTTAGGGCGATCAGGGTTCCAACTTTGACATTAGTATTCTCTGGAATCTAAAGATAACACGAATCCAAGGCATCAGCTGACAACCTCAAATCGCAGTGCTTTATCAACTTATCAACTTACCAAGATTTTTGCAAGAATCCCATCATCATCATGCTCCAAGGACATTACAGCTTTGTCAGTTTGAATCTCACAGAGTGCATCGCCGCCATTTATGGTGTCCCCTTCTTTCTTCAACCATTTGAGAATTGTGCCCTCAGCCATGGTTGGGGAGAGGGATGGCATGTTCACACGATGAGTATCTTTTAACAAAACACAAGACATAAAATTACAAAATTTGAACTCCAATTCGTTATAATTAAGTACCATCTAATGCCGACGTCGTTTGGAAGCTCCTCCTGCAACAAGTCACCAATGAAATCCAACCCTGATGTTTGAGAGACGGGATGGAGTACGCACTTTCTAACCGTAAAGCGCTACCACATCTTGGCGTCGTCCGAAAACCGAAAAAGTGCACTCCAGCTCTCAGCTGTTTCCGATATAGTCTGCTAGCCATGATTCGAATTATTATTGTAATCTTTAGGTGGAATTCAGAAATGATTTTGCTTTCTGAGGATAAAAGTTTCCACGCGATGAAAAGTATTTGGAAGGTATATGAATGCCGCGCGTTTCCTTAGCTGCTAACGCTAGTCTTCCGAAACGGGGGTAATCTGGTTATCCATGACGTTTGATCCCTGTTGTTTTTTCTTCTTGGAATCCGACCTGTTCTTGCCCTCATGGACACTGGCGACATGTCGCTTGAGCGTGGAACGTCTCGGGAATCCCTTTCTACAAAGGCTGCAATTAAAAGGCTTCACATCCGCATGTACAAACAGGTGGTCCTTCAAATTGAGCTCAAACTTGAAAGTCCTTCCGCAGACATTGCACTTGAAAGGCTTTATGTAAAAATTTGAATGGGCCACCTTCCTGTGATGTATTAGTCGACTATTGTGAACAAACCTAATTTTACAAATGCCACATTCAAACTTCTTATCTTCTTCAGAAACGTGTTTCAACTTCATATGCCGTTTTACACTGACAACTCTCGCCCCACATAGACCACAAATTTCTTTCTCCACAATTTTTCCATCTCCGTGACCGTCCGTGATATGCTTTTCCAGAGTTCCACTCGTCGCAAAGGAACGAAGACATTGGTCACATGAAAAACTGTTTTTAAAGAGACGCTTTGGAAGCTTCCCGCCTCTCGCCACGACATCCGCTAGCTCTTGCTCGGAATAGTGGGACCAAACGTGACATTTGACGTCATCAGCACGAAAAAATGGACGGGCGCAAATAGGGCAAGAGAACTGAGGGCGCGGTCGTCTTCTGGCAGGTCAACATGTGACGCGAAAGGTGGTTAGATTGTCCGAATCGTCTGAAACATTGTGAACACTCGTAGCGAGTCGTGTGCTCTTTGATAACGTGTGTACGAAGAATGTGCCTTTTGTTGAGGAGGATGGCGTCACAAACGGAACATTTATATTGGCCTTCTTCTTCTGAAAGTTTGATTAGTTGGATGTTATAAATGGTGACTATCCTCTTGTCTTTTGAAACTCGCATGTTCGATGACCTCTTCATTTTTCCACCTGCGGACTTTTTCTGAGCAGGAGCGACCTCTTCGTTACTTTCTTCTTGTTGGAAGTCTGATGCTGTGTCGCTAATTTGTCGTCTTCTTCTCTTTCGCTTGGTACGCTTTGACAGTGACGGTGGAGTTAGTGGAGTGGTTTCTGGTGCACCTTCCTCATTCCCTTCCGAGGTTGTGTCTGAATAAATTTCTACTCTTCTTCCCATTGTTGTAGGATGAGGTGGATGGTAGAATTCTGGAAAGCTTTCTGCGGAGGTGGACTGAAACAAGTTTTCGTTTACATGAGGTGACTCTGGCTGATCCGGCTCTTCCATTTGCTCATAATCATCATAATTCAATCGGGGACTGAGATAGAATTCTACCTCATCTTGAGGTGCCTCCATTTGCTCATAATCACCATAATTTAAACTGGTAGTGTGATAGAATTCCATCTCGTCCTGAGGCTCCTCCACTTGCTCATGATCATCATAACCATCATGATTTAAATTGGGATTTTCATCGAATTCCGTCTCCACCTGAGGCTCTTCAATCACCACCCCGAAGCATTCGAGGGGAACGGGAGGACGACGCTCCAACTCCAGCGGTATCTTCCTCCCATTTAAATAGTCACCTGGTAGAGGTTCCGGAGGTAAAACCTTATCTAAACCACAAAATCAGAAGTAATTTGATAAGGAAAACTCTCGCAACTTTAGTTTTATTTGCAAATGATTTTGTTACCTCCAAGAAGTTGCCTTCTTAACTTAAAATAGCGTTTATCCCTCGAGTACAAGCTGCTCCTCTCGAACGTTGCCTCCGAACTCTTCAACTTATTTTCCAACTCCTTCTTCTGGTAAGTGAGCCTTTGTTTCACCTCCTGGAGTTCCCATTGAAGGTCTGAAATGAGGATGAGCCGGTTTCTGCACTCTTCACAAAATAAAAACACTTTCCCTCTCCACCTAGCACCAAACAGCTTCAAAAAGTACTGGAAAATGTTTCTTCTCCAGTTCAATCCCCGGTACGTGCTCTCACCAACATCCCCACAAACCGGACAATAAATAGGGTACTCGGAGACCATTCTTTGATTCTAGTGACATTATCTTATCAAATGATACCAAAGTAAATGATAAGGAAGACAAAAAATGTGTATGTTTTCATTCCAGAGGAAAAAAGCATGTCAATACAGGAAAATCCATATGCGGGTACTAAAACAAAGACTTTGGGGCATTGAGAGACAGCCAGATTTCACCCTTTTGGTAGCAATTGAATAACTTTCACTTTTCATGGTATCTTTGCAGCTTGGGTGAAAGTAGGTTTTCGGGGCTGGGGTTATACTTTAACTTTAACCGTGACTTGAACAACAACACATTTCATGTTTGCAAAATTTCATGCAAAATCTGCTATTTACAATTCATACCTAATAAATGTGTCCCTGGTTTATACATGATATGACGGAAACGAAAAACAAAGCCAAGCTAATCTTTACCGTGTCACGTCACGTTCATACAATTGTAAGCAAACAGGTAGATGTTGATTTTCCATAGCATTTGAGTGTGTAAAAGACATGTAAAATGAAGTAAGGGTGGTCGTCCATATCAACTTTTAACCTATGTCTTCCATATATAATATGACCATCATAACATTTAAGTAATATAGCAATTTTCTCAAAACACGCACCACATCCAACAAGCTTCCAAGCAGTAGGGTAGCCCAAATATCCCACTATCAGAATTACAGATAAATTAATACGCCACAAATACTGTAGACAATGATGCATGAAGAGAAATATTGAAGGTGATTTCGAATCCCTCAGGAATATTGGCACGAGTGAAGGTAAGACTCATAGTTGTAAACACAAACACACATATAATGCAATGTAGAGTCTTTCATGCAAATATGATTCCCCTTGTATCACATCACATAAATATTTGTGTTTTTCGGTTTGCAATGCATTTGTATTGCTGGTAAAACGAGTCGGGCTCCAAGTTTATAACAATTTTTTGAAGTTTTATGGCAATGTATTACAAGAATGCTTTTTATGAAACTGATAGTGCTTTGTAAGAAACGACTTCCGTAGAAAGTACAACCTTCTTGACCCACTGTCCTTTGTTGGTTCAATCAATGAAGAAGTCGGCCGGGTTTCTGCTTGTCTCATGGTGACTCATAGTACTTTGAAACCGAATCAAATATGTAGCTACTTTACAGTGCATTTCTCACTTATAGAATATCTCCATAAGTACTAAAATCCTTGTTTGCACCGGATTAGTCATCGTGCAGCTCACACCTTGAGCGTTGCTGTTAATTTAGTTAAACGTCCGTATTTGTCCACTTTCCTGTATTTTTCTTAAAGTACTCATTGTCACTAGTTTAATTATAGATTTTAGAAGTAATTGAATATTTTGTGAAAACAACTAATTAAATCAACATGAAACGTAAAAGGAAACAAGTAGCAATCCCAGAAAACAATTTTCAGCAGCCACGCAGTTCACGAAGAAGTTCAAGTTTAGTCACGGTTAGCCTTGATGATGATGAAGAAGAGATTCAACTAACGGATGGGGTTACACCTGTGATTGAACTTGGAGATAATGATGAGATAAATGCAGACAATAACCAGTTGAGCAGCACAGATAGGATCTTTCAAGTGGTTGTAGATGTTAGTCAACAAGATAGTTCAACATTGGAAGAGAATGATTCATCAGCATGTTACAGAAAAACAACATCTTGGCTCCAAAGTTGCAAAAATCAAAGGATCAATATCGGATGTCGTAATCAAATATCTGAATTTTTCAGAAGGAAATTCGAGCTATTGAATGATATGTTGGAGAGAAAATGCAGAAACGGCTACCTGGAAACGTATTTTCTCTACGCAAATTGTTGTGGCGTCTCCCCATTCCGATTTGACAAGAACAAACAACAAGTAACTTTGCTAAAAAAGGTTAGTTGAAACTTTTGATAACTCTTTGGTATATAGATCTTAAATTCCGTTTTAGTTTAACTTCAATGCAAAAATAATTTTACCAGCTTTATTTTTTTAGATAGATTAGCCAAGAGAAGCAGGGTTGGCATAAAAGCAAAAATGCTTCATTGCTTTTCCGCTTTTTTCATGCTTAATTGCTGTTTTCAAGCTTCATTGCTCTTTTCCATATCAAAGTTCATATAATATTACATATAATATGTACATGGCATGTCACGAATCACACAATAAATGTTAAGTATAATGTGTAACAGATCCTTCGCGTATAATATATCAATTAAAATTTAGATTGTAGTTAGAGGTGGGACAAACCCGGTTGCACAAGCGAGCGTCCATGCGCGCTTGCGAATATCCATGGGTATGGGCAAGCTTGCGGGGACCTTGCAAGTGCAAGCGGACTCGGGCCAAAAAAATTGGCAAGTGCTTGCGAATACCCACGGCATTTTTTATTGTAAAATTTCCATAAAAATACTATTCCAAATCCCCATTGTATTCATCACAGCCTATAAAACTTTATGTGTAAAAATCCTGTTTAATCACAGTTTTGAGTAGTTTTAAACAAAATAAACTTTCAAAATGTCAAAATCTAAAAAATGCTTGTAACGAAAATTCGACTTTTCCTAACAGATGTCAATAGTATAAATGCTACCATGACATGATTTAGTTTACTTAAGCGGACACATGGCATATAAATTCATTTTTAATTTGACAGTCATTTCTAAAATATCCACGATCGTTTTGTAAAACACTAGGAAAAATTGATTTTGACCTACCTTTGGTCGTTCTTAAATATAAATACATGATACACAAAAAATATAATGGTCCATTAAACTACAATACATCGTACTGGCTTTCAACCCACACCACTCTTTCTTTTATACGTTGAGTAGGTTTTTACTATTGCATTTTCGTGCCAGTCCAGGTACTTAATACTTTATCTGTATCAATCAAAAGCTAATGCAGTGCTGATTATAAATATGCTTTAGAAAGTAAAATCAAACTCATCAAAACTCAATCAAACTCGTTCTGAGATTTGGGAAATTATTTTGTATACTGTAAATTTTAATTGTAGAGGTGACGTAAGCCGTTATCGATATTTTTAGACAATCATTTCAGGATTAATTACCCGTGCATATAATTAGAACGTTGCTTTTAATGAATAGCAATTACGTTATGTTAATTGCAATGAGTTTTATGGTTCTTTGTGTCTTTGTAAATCGATAGTTCAATATGGCTGTACTTGTCGAAGCCAATTTCGGAGTAGATGTTAAGTAGTAAATTCGTTTGAAACATTTTATGGGAAACTGTAGATAGCTATTCCTTTGCAAATATATTGTAACATTGAGAAAGCAATTCTAACTTGAGCGCTAGGAAAATAGTTAGTTTATCTTTCCAGACATCGATTGATTTAAGCAAGTATTCTGAAGTATGAAGTTTTTTTCAATTAAAACTGCACCGTTTATTATGATATTAAGCATACTGGTAAGTACAAATACCGCGTATATACACATACTACATTACTTATAAAAACACTAATCGTCCCTACGATTTAGACTATGGCTCTGTTATCTGACGCAAGAAAAAATAGGGCACCACAACACATTATTCAACGAGATAGAAAAGCCCAGCAAGAGGATGCGTTGAGATATTAAGATGTAACTTTTGCTTAATCATTGGATTATCATGCGAATGGTATTGAAAGCAAATGTAACGGGATTCACTTTTTTAACAATTTCTTATGCGAACATTTTATGTCAATTAATGTACCCAAATTAATAATAAATCTCGTAATACGATTTAGCTTTATATACAACCTATTACCTATCCAACTAATATTGAGCATATAAAAATTCGGTGTTCAGAAACTTTACGTGTACACGGAATTATTGGTAGCATTCGACTCTCTCAACCAGACTGCATACATTTTTAATGGACCTTTGTTCAAAAGAAAGTATATTTTACTCAAACATAGTTTAAATCCTCCTTAATATTGCTTATGCTCCTCCACTTTTCACTACTATTATGGTTTTTCAAAGGTAATACCTATACCTTCTACCACAAGGTATTCAAGAAGTACCGAGTACCGCTACCTTTTACCACATCTAAATCCAAATTCCAAATAATGTCAATTATTTATTAAAAATAGTAAGATTTTATTACCTTTTAAGGTAAAAAGCTAGTAATTTACTCACATTTTACTCTTGTCTCCTTAATATATCCCTTAAACTTGCACTGCAAGCCCAAAAAAATTACCTTCTACCGCTACCTGATACCGCAAGGTATTCAAAAAGTACCGTCTACCGCTACCTGATACCGCAAGGTATTAAAAAAGTACCGCTACCTGATACCTCAAGGTATTCAAAAAGTACCGGCTACCGCTACCTTCATTAAATACCAATCGGAACTCTGGGGATAAACTATGTATTTAGGAGTTGTTCTAAATTGCTTGCGAAAGCATTTCTTCCCTTTGATGTATGGTATCTTCATTCAGTCACATTTCTGATTCTGACCACAGATGCATGATGATATATGAATAGGATTGCTGCAATAATTGTTGTACAATTCAAGTACAATAACTAATACATTGTATGTTATACTGCAGGTTCCCTATTACGTTGTCAGCACCCTAGCTGCAGTTGATATGGCTTCATTGGCACAGTTGTACTAGAAATGACTGGAGCACACAAAGAGACTTCAGCGGACATTCGAAAGCCCCTGAAAAATGCTTTAATAGCATCCAATATTTTGCTGCGAGTTGGATTTATAGTATCTTTGCAGATGTACCCAGAAAAATATTCCAAAATGATTCAGACCATTAGTACATCCTCCTATAGTAAGCACCTACACACGCTGAAGGTAAACAATAAACGGTCAATTTACTTAAGCATGTATTTAATGCGCCACCAAAAAAAGACATTTGGGCCACACCTGTTTCGCAAATTCACCTTAAGGAGAACGTGTCACTTTCCAGGAAATGGATTTCCATTGATAAAGTGAAACTCATACCTAATACCTATTTTGGTAAATACATACTTCACTGCTACAAAAAGCCAAATAATTTCCTAAATTTGTGTTGTAATATTTTGGGAAACTTAAAGGTTAACAATGTTAACTTAACAATAATGATGATGATTGAACTCAATTGTATACTTAGGTACACATCAAACTACATAGGACTAGCAGTTATTAGCTCTTTTTATGAGTTTTAGAAATTGATTGTAATAGAATCTTTATTATAGTAGACATGTTTTTGGCTTAAGAGGTGGTACAGTAACTTTATTCTCGAGCTTTCGTCAACTAAGCGGTGACATTTTCAAGAGAATGTTCAACTTTGAAAAATTTATTATATTTGAAAAGAATCTTTATTATATAAATTTAAACGTCTATATCTTTCTAGAAAACTAATCGTAAAACATCATTCATTCACCGTTTATTTATGTATAATATAAAGCTGTGTATACGAAATGAAATTATGTGACCCGACTCAACGGGCCAATGGCCTGAAAAGCTGTAAATAATATCTATGTATCATAAATAAGTGAGATTTGCATTTAATTGGTGCATTTCACGTCCTTAAAAGTGACGCGTTCTCCTAAGCGTAATTCCCCTGAAAAGAGTGGGCAAAATGTTTTTCGGTGATCAAATATATTTTTGCCATTTACTTTTGGGTGCGGATTTGATTGGAAGTATCGAGGACTTTTTTTTGGCTTCTCGGTTCAATTGTTAACTGTTGACTACAGATATGTAATCCGTCGACTTTAAAATGCTGAATATTTTATGTAATAATGATTTAAACAACGTCAATTTGAAAACTTAGAATTATTGCCTACTTGGTTTTAATGTAATAAACGAGGCTTCTAGTTACAACATTACTTAAATCAGTTCAGGACCCAAAAGTATTTTATTACGACTTAAAATATCATATATTTATAATCGTTCCTGAGAAGATGCAGCAACTATATGAAACCGTCCTGGTATGAAAATTTAATTGACTTTATGCTTATGGTTATGACAAAATGAAAGATCACGTTCTTATATTACCCCCACTGCAAATATCTTGACTTACCCAACCGTTAACTCTGACTAATATGGTTTATTCAATGTGGCCTTTCATTTTATCATAAACATAAAGTTCAACTCAATTCTCATTTCAGGACGGTTTCATATAGCTGCTAGATCTTCTCTCTTTAAAAAATTGTTTGGTAGGCACTCCTTCTGTCCTTGTTGGTATGTGGTTCGAGCTTCTGCCTCATTTTAATCAAGACGAACTTTGGACTACTGTATGGTGGACTTGACTACAATTTGATTAAAAATGCAGAAGAAATGCAGTCGCTTTTCTGTCCTTGGATGTGGTGTCCACAAATTGAAGAAGACCTAAACCTTACAACCGTTGCACTTGGATCGTTTGGATGGATTACAAAATTTGCAGGAGTCATGTTTCTGCAAATTGCCAGCGATGGTATACTGTTTGCAGCCTTAACATTAGGCAAGTCTTCAAACGCGTTTAGATTCAAACGACGAGTGAATAAGGGAGCGTCAGTGGATGATGCCGCCATAATTGGCACTGAGATACTTAATGACTACAAATGGATAAAGAAAATTTCCAAGCAGATTAATTCCGCCTTTAACATGGTATTCCGATTCTTTCTGCTGGCAAACATCTTCATGTTCGCAGTATTCATAGATGACTGGTTTAATCCATATCTCGGAAAAGTAACCAAATGTGTCCAGCTGGCAAATATTCTATTCGTTTGTATCACATTCTATTATGCCAATCAAACGGCAAAAACTGTAAGAATAATGTGACTTTCATTATGCATAAATGATATGCCTAGCTGTCTACTAAATTTTATTTATTAACTTGGTATGTTGCATGATTCTATATACACAGGGGGATATGTTCAGAGATTGGATGAAAGAAGAAAGGAATCGAAAAATCTTGGGGATGTCTGAAGTAAATGCACAGGTAGAAATTTTGTCACCCTCATCCATTGGATTAGGTCGTGGAGCTTTTTCTATCCATGACTCAACCTTAATTGGGGTAATACCGTTTCCAAAATTTACGTTTCTGGGAGGTAAAAATTTAAAACAATAAAAGTCCCTAACGTTTCTGTAGATTGCCAGTGTTGTAGGAGCCTACTACTTCGGAATTGTGGAAACCCGGCCACAGGACAACATGCAGAATTGTTGTGACTATTTACCCATCTTAAACTGTTCAACCATTCGCTAGTCAAGACGCTGTGATTGAAGGCGTGATGAATAGAGCTGTTCAAAAGATGTGGTTATGAAGGGCGAAATATGTATATAAATATGTGGTCAAACATGTGTTTAAAATTCCCAAAAAAATACAAACATGAACACAAAACTCCAATATTTTGTGTAAAAATAGCTTCGCCCACACTTTAACACTTTAAAACTCAAATTTACATTGTTGAGATTGAATTCCAGACATTTAATAACTTATTTTAGACTTTAAGTCTAAATGTCGAAAGAAATTTCTAAAATTTTGATTAAAAATTCCAAAAAACAGGCACAAATTTCAAACTAACGGCCAATTTGGCTGAAAACGTCAAAATATGTTACTATATATGTTATATGTGCTAAAAATATGTGAAATATGTGGTAACAATATGGTTTTAAATGAGTTCATTTGCGACCATTCACATTTGTGTGTGACGTTCACATACAAAGTTTGGTTGCAGCTCGAGAACGCATAAGAAACATGTATTTATATACGATGAACAGATCTACTGATGAAACGGATCCATTAGTTCGTAAAATCTAGAGTAAATTGAATACGTTCAGGAAAATTAAATCTCTTAAAATACGATGACTTGGATATTGTGTAAAATTATATTTTAGAAAAACCTTGGTCGATAGAAAAACTATGATAACGTCGGCCATATTAACAAATAGCATTTAAGATTAATCACAACATTACGAGACGAGATTTTTATTGGCATTTGTGTCTGAACTCATCTAGTCAAGAATTTAGTGTTACGCATTTGTCAGCAGCCAATTCCCGTTTGGCAATACTTTAGTAAATGTTTATCTACTAGCTCTTGAATCTTGAAAAAGCTGCTTTGGTATAGTATTTTAACATTGACAGAGGACACTACAAAAGCCGTTTTACCTTTCAGACACCAATCTCTACAATCTATGACGTTAGTATGTACAAAAACATCATTATTTTTCGTAATCATGTTGTTAAGCCTGTTGGTAAGCATACAAATAGATTTTTCAAAAATTTTGTGTCAAGTGATAATAAACTATGTTTTGGATGACTAAATAACTTGGTGATATAATCATACTTAACGTTTCAGTTGACAGTTACATTGATCGATGCAAGAAAAAATAAGGACTCTCCAAGTGTAGTTGCAAAACATGAGAAATCTAATAATTTTCTGGCGTTGAAAAATGGTTGAATTGCAATGATTACTGAATGGTTCAAGATGCAACACCGGAGCACTTTGACCCTCTTTGAATGGAACCCTCACATGGAGGCCTCTTACACCATTGACAAATGAGTCGAATACATACATATGTCAAATTAAAAATACATTGATAATTATAATACAGTTAAATCAAATGGATGTAAATCATAAAAAGTGTTTCACAACGATTTCCAAAATTTACATTGTTTATAACAAAGTCAATACTTTCTAGTATAATGTCTTCGTTTCAGTTTCTTGTTCATTATATATATGAATTTTTATTGCATTATAAAATAGTCGTGGAGAGTATGAGTCGCCGAGATAGCATCAGGCATTTTAGCATTCCGCTGCACCTATATACTTACAAGCTAGTTCACCCCATTTGCTTTTGTATTCAGTTACAGGTAGTTTGTACGTATTATTTCTTGTGGTTTGTGATACATTGTTGCTTAAATTAAAAAACTTATAAAAATATCCATATTCTAGTGACAAGCTTTTGTAAACGAATGTAATGAGTTCCTGCTTGTACAAATATTTTGAGAATAGTAAACCTAAAGACTTACAAACTTCATTGCTTATAGAGTCATATTTTCTTTTGTTGAGAATAAACCTAGAGGACATTCTAATGATCGTATCCATCTTTATTATTAATTTATTTATTATTATTCTTATATATTAACTTTTTTTAAATGTTGTGTCAAATGATAATAAATTATCTATTGGGAACTAAATAACTTGGGGAACATACATTTTAGTAGACAGTTTCATTGACCGATGCAAGAAAAAATAAGGACTCTCCAAGTGTGGTTGCAAAACATGAGAAATCTAATAATTATATGGCGTTAAAAATGGTTAAAATGCAAAGATTCTTGAATGTTTCGAATTAATTATATGTATATCCATCCAACACTTGTACAACTATAGCAACATTATTTTTTCTAGTTCCCCCTCTATTTTAGACAATATGTAAAATGTAAATTGGTGTTGCCAAACATTTAATTATTTAATAATCAAGTGTTGGTTGCACAACACTCTGGTCGAAATTCATTATGTATTGTTTATTATTTGACTAGTATTATGATTTTGAAATTCTGATTTAACTAATGGTTTAAGATTGAGTTCGGTTATGGGCCCAATTAAATTACAAAAACCACATCAAATTTGTAAAAAAAAATATTTTTCTTTCAAACAACTACGATACAAATGTTGCGAAGTATGTATTTACTTTTAATTACGAGCTAATACAAGCATGCAGAACAAATTCAATTTACAGCCACCAAATCAGGTCAACGGTAACGACAAAATATTCAAGCAACACCGTTGGGTTATCATATATTAATTGAAAGCTACTGCATTACCAGTTAAAACGAATGGAAAAGTTTTTATGACACGATATACTGATTTATCTATCGATATCCAGTTAGATTTTATTGATATTACGTAGATAGTCATTTTAAGCGTAATGGAGTTTTAAATATGGAAACAAAAATTGACTGTTACAATTGGATTACTCATTTTAATGGCTGGTAGTTAATATATGTTAGTTACAATGAGACAAGAGGTTTATAGTTGTTTGTGTCTATGATATAATAGCACAAAAGTTGATTTAACGTCATTTGCATATGATGCCAGTTTGGCTATATTCTCAACGGGTTTCATCTGAAACGATCTATAGAAAACTGAAGAGATATAACCATTAGCAGTTAGACTTCAACGTTGTCCAATCATAATAATTTGAAAAGGAAAACAATTACTTGTCTCTTCGATATTCCGCGATTTCTATAGAAATTTAAGACTATGAAGGTTGTTTCAAAAAACGTTCCATCTTTCGTAGTTATCATACTACTTGTAATACTGGTAAGTACAAAAATTGTTTTACTTTAAGTAACTTTAACTAAAAGTTAGTATTTAACATTTTAGGTAAGTGCTCCATTAATGGATGCAAGGAAAAATAGGTCTCCTGCTCATGTGGTTGAACAGGATGCTAAATCCAATAAAAAGATGTCCATGATGAATATGTGAGGCGAAATTACTACATGATCACTGCCAACTTCCAAATCTAACTGCGTTATCTTTACATGCAGACTTTTTCATAAACATTTGATAGTAAATTGTAAATAATTAGGTTTGTCGACTTATTAATAAAATTACATTTGAAACAAGCACATAACAGCTTATAATAAAAACGTGACCAACACGAATCCCAGCAACCTTTGTAATAATGAAGCACAAATTGACGCACATACCTTATATTGCACCGCACATGACGGAAATTTAAAATTAAATTTTAATCATAACTTTATGCTTAGTTAAACCTTAGATTTGAGAAGTAATCGAATAAATTGTGAAAAACCACTAATTAAATCAACATGAAACTTACAAGGAAACAAGTAGCAATCCCAGAAAACAATTTTCAGCAGCCATGCATTTCACGACGAAGTTCAAGTTTACCCACGGTTAGCCTCAGAGTAGCCGAATCCCAACATTTGGGGGGTTGGATTACGAGATTATGGATTACCATTTTAAAAATAGTGGATTGGGATTACGAGTTTGGATTACCGAGTCCAAAAGTTTTGTTGGATTATGGATTAATCTGGTACGCAAATTCGGAGGTCTGGATTTTGGATTACGTAATCCAAATCCGGAATGTTGGGATTACATGCTCGAATTCCAACCAAGTTTTAGTAATTTTGCTTTCTCGAAAATCATTTCCTTCCATTTCTGCACTCATAATAGTATAAAAACAATAAAAATACATTTAAAATAATAACTTTCTTCATATTTTCAACTCATTTGCCTATTATCTTGTTAAAACAAGAACCTTGACGAAACATTCCATATCAATACCGTCATATTCAATAAAATCCTAATCCAGATCCCGGAAAATCCTGGGATTGGGATCAAAAGTGGATTATGGGCTCCTAAAATCGTGTATTGGATTACGGATTTTGGATTACCAATTTAGAATCTTGTACCTGGGATTGGGATTATGGATTACAATCCGTAATCCCAATCCCGTAATCCGGGATTTTCGGCTACTCTGGTTAGCCTTGATGATGAAGATGAAGAGATTCAACGACCGGCTGTGGTGACACCTGTGATTGAAATTGGGAATAATTATGCGATAAATGCAGGCGACGATCAGTTGAGCAGCTCCGAAAGGGTCTCTCAAGTTGTTCTGGATGTTAGCCAGGAAGATAGCTCAACGACGGAAGAGAAGAGACTGTTTCATCCGGTTGTTGTCGAAAAACAACGCCTTGGCTCCAAAGTTGCAAGAATCGAAAAATCAATTTCTGATGTCGTATTCAAATCTCTGACTTAAAAAAAGAAATTCGAGCAATTGAATGAGATGTTGGAGAGTAAAAGCAGAAATGTCTCAGAAATATGGCCAGAAATAAACAACAAGTGACTTTGCTGTAAAAGGTTTGACTTTGCTTTTTACATGTAACTTGTGTTTTTGCTTTGGTATGTATGCTAAATATTTAATCTATTAACAAACAACAACAGTTGTACTGCTTGTGGGGCTTTGTGAGTATAGTGTAATGTAATGTAAATGTGGCTATAGACTATAGTATAAATTATAACGTAATGCGACTTAAGTTTTAACATGAACTAACATTTCTAGCAATCGTAACTTGATAACCGTAATGCATAAAAAAATTTGCAGGTGTGACGTAGCCTTCCCAAAAGTCAACGGTGATTCATTTTAGAAATAAATTAACTCTTGCGCTTGACAAAATTGGGGTCGGAAGATGAACTGATTGACCCAGTAATTTTAACAGACAGCCATTAAGATTCATCACAACTTTACGAGACAAAAAATTAATTGGCCTTTGTGTCTAAACTCATCTGGTTGTAAATTACATTATTTGTCGGCAACCCATTCCCATAAGACAATAAATTGTTAAATGCTTATCTATAATGCTTTAAAGAGCTAGAAAAATCCTTTGTTACCACATGTGAACATTTGCACTTCCGGGTTGAGCAGATCACTTTTCCCGAAGGTGGAATTCAAATGCTGATACTAAGAAAATTGTTTTACCACTCATACATCAAATTCTATCATAATAAATTATAAAAATGACGCTTGTTATTACGAAAACAACATTACTCTTCGTAATTCTGTTGTTAAGCCTATTCGTAAGCATAAATATTGTTTTTTTAGAAATTACGATGACTAAATTTTACGAACTGGGCTATTCAGAATTTAAAGTTTGCTGATCATACTGTTTAACGTTTTAGGTGACGGTTCCTTTCACAGATGCAAGAAAAAATAAGGATTCTCCACGTGTGGTTGCAAAACATGAGAAATCTAATAACTTTTTGGCACTGAAAAATGCTTAAGATGTAATTATGTGAAAGTTTGAACGCTGTTTTTTCTAATTTGCCTTTCTTCGAGGACAATGTATATCAAAATTACAACTATACATTTCTTTAAAAAATAATACTGAAAACAAATAACAAGCAGATAAAACTTAGACGTATGTATAAACTGAACGCATAAACAAAATAAAGTATAAATCTAATTCAAAAGCAACAAATTCTTTTCACCTTAACAAAAATAATTTATTGCATGTCCGAACGTGTCGTACATCTATCGCAATAACAAATTATTTTGCTTATATTTCTGGAGCTGTGTGGCCTTTATCATTCTTACCATAACTTTTGTATTTTTACATGTTTACTTTTCGCTGAATTGTTTTTACATGCATTCATATCGAAACATTATATTTATTGCTCACAGCGTTTTTGGCGAGTAAGACTGCTACAAATTTGTGTGTTCAAAATTTTCTTTACTGTTACATATTCCATATTACGTAGTTAACACCTTTGCTGCAGTTGATACAGTTGCAATGGTCAACTATGTTATCCTTGACATGACTGGAGCACATGAGGATAGGTCAGCGGATATTCGACAACACTTACGCAATTCTCTAGTGGCAGCTAATATTTTGCTGCGAACTGGGTTCTTTGTATCATTGCGAAAATATCCTGAAAAGTATTCCAAAATGATGCAGACCATAAGTGAATTCCCCTACAGTAACGACTTGCACACAATAAAGGTAAAACAATTTTCTACTAAAAAACTGCATACATTAACATGAATACAAATTTTGGTTTTAACGAAAATTAAATTGTTTTGCAGGTATTCATCGAGTCATTACTGATCTGTGGTAAAAACTTCTGTCTCATTTTAATCAAGACAAACATCGGTCTTCTGGATGGAATTGAAGTCTACCTACTTCAGAATGCAAAATACGCCCAGTCACTTTTCTGTCCGAAAATGTGGTGTCCACAAATTGACACAGAAAATTTAACGGTCACAACTATTTCTCTTGGAATCTTTGGATGGGCCACAAACTTTGCAGGAAACATCTATTCTCAAATTGCACGTGACGGAATCCTATTTGCAGCCCTAACACTCGGCAAGTCTGCCAACGCGTTTAGGTTCAAACGAAGAGTGACAAACTTAACCCCAACTGATGCTGCAAAAATTGGTGACGAGATATGCAATCATTACAAATGGATCAAGAAAACTTCAAAGCATATCAATGCTGCCTTTAATATGGTGTTCCGATTCTTTCTCCTTGCAAACATTTTCATGTTCGCCGTATTCCTTGACGAATGGTTTAACCCACATCTCGGAAAAATAGTCAAATGTCTCAAGCTGACCAATATTATATTTGTTTGCATCATATTCTACTATGCCAATCAAACTGCCAAAACTGTAAGTGAAATGCGACTTTCAATTGCTTTTATTTATATTTTTTCACATGTCTAATGAAACGGTTCTTTAGGGGGAACGATTCAGGGAGTGGATGAGAAAAGAAAAGAATCGTAAAATCTTAGGATTGTCTGAATTAAATGTCATCATGGAAAACTTGTCACCCTCATCAATTGGATTTGGCCGTGGAGCCCTTTTTATTTATGACTCAACCTTAATTGGGGTAAAATTATTTTTAACTTGTATTGTAATGTTTGATATTTATTTTAAAAAATGAGTGAAATAAAAACCTAATTACGTGTTCCGTAGTTTGCAAGCGTCGTTGCTGCCTACTACTTCGGAATTGTAGAAACCAGGCCTCAGCACAATATGATGAGGAATGAAACAGAAAACTGTTATGGCTGCTGCACAAATAGTTCTGCCTTTCTTTAAATTAATTAGTGACTCGACTCTTTTATGTCAAATTCCAAATTTATTCATGCCCTTCTTGACAAGCAGTTTACCCTCACCAATAACCAAGTAGATATTCAAATGTTATGACAAAAGTAATAATTAGTAATAAAAGTAATAATGTACCATTTATGCATAGTGGACTTCTGCACTTGCACATGTTAAGTAAAGTAGTAGTACTATAATATAGAGCATTCGTGAGAACACGATGTGACATTTTATTAGGAACTAAAATCTATTTATCCAGTTGATTAATTCAGCTTTATCCGTGTATACATGCATTCAGGCACACTCTGTACAGCACTTTAACTAGAGGATAATGGAATACAGTTAGTACATTTTTAGGTGATTTTAAGATAACATTAACCTATATTTATGTTATTTGTAGTGAGGTTAGAAAATAACAATTTACTGTTACTTACCTGAGAGTTGTTGATGAGCAATAATTAATCGTTATTAAAAAATTGGTTTTCACTGACTTGAAAGATGTTGATGTATTTACAATACATAGCCGTTTTAAATTTATTTTCAAAACGTTCCCTGACCAATATTTTACTTGTGCTCATGGTCGGTGGTTCTAATTTGGGGAAAAAAATTTTGTGCCAGATTTTCCCTCCATAATTAGCACCAGAATGCTTATTTTATGGTTAACGATTAGTTATTTAAAAACCGTGTGCACACGGAGAAAATTGGTATATTTAATGAAATAATTAAAATTTTATTGCAAAGAGTTTTTATAAACTAGAACACTCATGATTTTGAAATATTTTCCTTAAGGAAGTTAAGTAATGAACAATTATGTTTCTTGTATAATACCTGCATTTTTATTAAATCATTTATGACTGTGACCATGAATTCATGAACGTCATGAACACTGGATAAATGTCTAGTCTTCACTTCCATCTTCGTAAAATCCCATTTTACAAAGCAAAAATGACACCCAAAAGGGCAGTAAAGTTACAAATGAGACTCTCAATTTACTCACAAGCTTTACAAAAAAGGTCCATTAGCGATCTCTATTTGCATATAGTCCTTTGCAAACTTCCAAAATAATGACGGGCATCCAGTATTATCCTTGGCACTATCACAATCATCATCATCATCATCGTCACTTTTAATTGTACAAAGTAGGCAACCGGAGGACTTTGACTTTGCTCCAAAATGTATTCGCTACAAACCTCCAAAGGTAAGGAATAGTTGCAGCTACAGAATCATGGCGCAGAAATTTCCAGGATTAGGAGAGAATTCTGATGTCGCAAAAACGCCACTTCAACCCATTCCACACAATTCAGATTCATTTTGTTGTCGTTTCATGTAACCATTTCTCAGCTAGAAACTTATCTTCGAATTTCTTACTGATCTCAAGCAAATACTCCCATCAAAGTCTTTTCTAAATAACATTATGCCGAGAAAGAGAATAGGATGCACAAGATAAGCGTGTATCAGTATTTAAGTAATAAAAATAAAAATTACAAACGGAACACATTTCTCATATATATATAGCATATTGCCATTTATTTTTATCTCAATCTGAACAAAATTATTTTTGTTAATAATTGTAATCTATTATTCCCGAGTACTTCCCGGTTTAGTTATCGTCCCTTGCTCTTGCCGTCGCCGTGCTGCTTTTTGTTTGAGATGCACTGTCAAAATGTGACTTTTCAACCCGGAACGTAGATGAAATGCTCTTGGGCACTGATCACAGACAAACTTTCCCTTTTCTCCTCTGTGGGCCGAGCAGTGGGCAGCGTAGCCCTTCTTACTCTTAAACTCCCTTCCGCATGTTGCGCATAGGTGCAATTCAATTTTTTTGGGTGGAAACTTTATTTCCGATCCTTTCTTCTCCTCAGCATTCATGTGGGTGAAGAGATGTCTCTCCATTTTGGGAGCATCATAAATCCCCATCGGCTTCCCACAAATCTTACACTCCCTCAGTATTTCCCCCGCTTTTGTAGGGTTGCACTCAAGCAGCACATGTCGCTCGAAGGGGACCCTCCTATGAAACCATTCTTGACAGGTGGGACACTGATGACGCTTTTGATTTGAGGTTGAAACCGGAACAAACTCTGCATGCCTTTCAGAAATGTGTGCGACCAAATATCTGGCACTGCCAAACGTTTTTCCGCAGTGGGGACAAATATTCGGTGTTGGATTGTGGACAGCAGCAATATGCTCCTTGAGATATCGCTCACATTTCACTGAGATTTTACACACCGGGCAAGGGAAGCGACGTGAGCTGTGCGCTTTTCTGCTATGCACGTTCATTCTGGATTTCGTTGCAAAAACTTTGCCACAAGTCGGACATTCCTTTCCACATTCCTCCAAATGAGACTTGAACAAGTGGTCATAGTGAGCAATGTTTCCAATTAGCGTCTCCTCACAAAAAGAGCAGGAAATTGGTTTGTGGTTTGCTTTCAAGTGGGTCTGGAGGCTCAAACTGTTGACGTACGTTTTACCGCAATGCTGACAGGTATGTTGTTCCTTTCGAGGGTTTTCAGGAACGTCTTTCATTTGAGTCTGTTTCGAACCAACTCCGCGTGCCTTACGAGAGTGTTCCCTATCGTCATCATCATCATCACATTGATCTGAACACTCTCCAGGTTCAAGGTCATTGTCACCATGAGCACTTTCCAATTCTTCCTTAATTTCCTCCTTGTCGTCAACATTCACCCCTCCGTCAGATGAGGGAACCCTTTCGACTTCTAAGACCTGCCTTGTCGTCCCTTTCTGAGTACCTAAAATATTCCAACAAAGTTCATAAGCACAGTTATCTACTTGCAATTAGTTACCAATATTTCGTAACGCAATTTTAACACAGTTTCATTTCTACTCACATTTGATGTACAATTCCTTTTTGAATGCATGCTTTCTTGAATTATCATCGTCCTGATAAGCGTTTGAAGGTCCTTGGCCGTCAAAACTTTGTAAATGACCCCACTTTGAGCACTGCAGCAGCTTGGCTAACTCATCCAACTTCCAGGAAATCCGGAGTTGAGTTCCAAGTAGTTCCAGATATAGATGAGAAATTGAGTCAACAGTTTTTGCACAACAGTCACATAACCTTTCCAGTTCGGTGTCACAAAATGTGCTTTCAGTTTTCCCAATTTGGAGAAAGTGCTTTACAAACTTCCAAAATACGGAGTGGAGACTAATTTCAATCCCGTTTCCTTCACCTTGTTCGATTTTAATTGAGCAGATGAAGCAAGAAGGAGTTTTATCCATCTTGTAAGGAAGATCCTGATAATGTAGGCTATTAATTGGTTGGTTTAATTAACAAATGTGATAAAAATATCGACCATACTGACTTGGTTCTTCCGAGATGTTTGCACATGCATGCTTGGTATGTGAATTGGGCAAGTGAGCAGCAGCTGAGTTTTGTTATTCTCGCCCTTGCGCGTGCGATGTGCAAACAAGCCATATCAACTTGATTGTGAATATATATGGTATATATTGCAGGCGTTTCACAAAGTTTCGAATTCCCAATTTTAATATGCTTATCGAGTCACTCACAAAAAAGCAGAATCAAAACTTGGGGTAAACTGATACTTGAATATGGCAAACCAAGCGTATTTATTGAAATGTATTTAGTATTTTATTCAGTATTTTTCTGACTGAATGAAAAAGTAAAAGAAAAAACTTGTGAAGCTGTTCGAATAAAGAATAAAATCAGGTAAATTCTTTCGTCTTCAATTAGTCAGTGATTGGCTATTTATTTATTACTGATTTGTAAATGGAGCAGACGTTGGAAACTATGTTTACCAACAACAAACAACAATTATTTTTATGATGTATGCTTTTATTTTTTGAAAGATTGAATAAGAAAATTCTTTTTAAAAATTTTTATTGATTTTTCAATGCATTAATTTTTATAAGTTTATAAAGGTCCCAAAGGAGTGTCGGTTTGTTTATGGGTTTAATCTAACCAGCCATGCATTTAGCAAAACTGAAGGTCCTGGTACACAAAATCCATGGTTGTGACCCTTTTGAAAACGCATTCGCACTACTGGCCACTTTCTTGCTCACAAAATAGTTCGCATTTCCTGGCTGCCAGTTTTTCCAAACGGGTGCACTCTTTCTGAACTTGGGCAGAAAATTCTCATTGATGTAGAAATCCTTAAACAGTTCAAAGCTGGAAGTGGCTGGTACCAAATTTTGGAGCGCTCTTGTTAAACTCTTCATCCTCCACAGATTCAGTTTCACTCCAAACTTTGCAGCAACATTAACAAACTCCATCCAAATCAACTTGTTGTAGATATGTTAAAAACGCGACGATTATTATTCTCGTTAAAGAAAATGCGGACGGATAATTCTGCGCAGGTGTCCACTGGGAGCATCGGAATAGGCAAGGTGTTGGATGGAATGATGCCATTCTTCAATATAAAATGTTATCGCTGGCATAACATGATTATTTGGAGCTCATTCTCCCCGTTCCGAGTGGCCAGTGATGAATGGAAATCTAAATATGCTGCAAGGAATTCCCCTATCCACCGCTTCTTTTTATGAAGTTCCCCACAAATTTTGAGACGGGATATGCCAACGTTGTCACGTTATCAAAGTTCTCGACACTTGGCCAACATTCTGCAAGAGTGCCATCATCTGGGTCCACATTTGGCGTTGCAAGGAAGGTCGATGAGTGAAAATGTTTTGAGCTTGCCTTCAACCGCAAATTCCAGCACGTGCTTGGTTCCTTCAACATTAACAGCTCTGCTACCAGTGGGACCCTTCTTGTAGATTTCCAGTGATCGATTGTCGCGGCGGAGTTGACAATGGCGTCGACCGACCCACAAAGCTTTCCAAACCTCTGGTTTCATTCCCAAATTGGGTTGGCTACGTCCCCTTCAACAACAGCGGACTTTTGCTCAGTTCCACTTTGGAAAGGAGGGTCCAGTTCCTGAGAATCTTTGGAGACGCTCAATGCCCCCGTTTCGCAGCAGGCAAATTACCTCCTTAACTTGTTAGCTTGTGAGAGATTGAAGCAGATATGGCCCCAGAGCTACCCAGTACTCCTAATAATAGCCACGCTTTAATATCCTCCACTTTTCCAATCACTTGTCCATCTTGAGGCTAATGTGTGGGGGAGATGAGAATCTTCCCTGATGAGAGCGTTCACTAGCTCTTGCTCGTCTTCAGTAATCGTTTCACTATTTTCCAACGTTTTTAAAATGGAGTTTGCCAAGGAATGGAGCTTGTTGTTTTCCTTGAGCCAGTTTGAGCTAACCTAGTTGTCCCACCGAAAACGGAGCGGAGGCTGTTACTAAGCTGGACGAACATTAGAGCGAATCTATCCCATCTCCTGAATGTGATATTGTCCTCAAAGATCCCTTCGGGAAGGTCCAGTATTCCTCTTAAAATTGCACGTACGCGTCTCCTCACCACTCCGTTTTCTCAGCCTGAGTTTGAACCAAGTGTAACGCTTCCAGAAGTCTGGTTTTGAAAGGTTTGCTCAGCTTCCTCCAATACCTTCCCTTGGTGTTTCCACTGCAATATAATGGGAGCCCGGAAGAATTTGAATGGAGAAACCGAGTCCAGATTGAGCACAGCCAGCTGAGTCTGATTAGTTCTGAGGGCGTAGTCCCAGTGCCTTGAGCCCCTGCATATTGGAAATAGGCTTGATCCCAAAAATCAAGTCAACAGCGAGCCCAACTTGACTCCACGGGACCTGGAAAGTTTCAAATAAAATGTGAATCAAAGAAACAACTTAAAATATCAGAATTACTTGAAAATGTCAAATTACCCCAGTTGATAGTTGTTGCTGGGGAGGCAAGAGAATGTCTGTAGTGAGGCAAAGGGCGTCTTCAAAACCGTCCGCTGCGTAGTTCGCCTGTCCCCTCGGCCCGAGAGGGAAGAAATGGAGGAAAACAGCACAAAATGTTCAGATTAGCTCCATGCTAAATTTGTGGAGATTAAGGGTACCATCCACTTTCCCCCAAATGGTTTGGATAAAACTTCCCAGTCGTGGTTGACAATGAGAGCATCAGCAATAGTTTCCTGCGGCATGCATGATGCCCTCAACGAGGCAATCCCTACGAATCCTTCTTTAAAAAACTTTCTAACTTGTTCAGAATTTGCAATATCCAGTTGCGCAGTATTATGTTGGCGCCTTTTGAATTCATTCTTCAATGCCGTTTGTATCTCTGAAATCAGGGGGCTCCTCTGCTCACCAAAATGATAAATTTTGCTCCATTTTCAATCATCCATTGACAGACACCAAACCGATTCCACCCAACCCGCCCGTGATGAGGTAGCTGCTTCTTTCATTAAAAGAGTGGTGGTTACCTTCCCATTATGATTTCTGGCATGACACAAACCACTTTTCCAATATGTTTCGCATGTTGCAAGTAACCCAGGGCGTCCTTGATATTCACACCGTCGAATCTGGTCATAGGTAACGGAGTCACGGCATTTATCTTAAGGAGCGGCTCCAATTTATCAAATGTGTTTCCTTGCCTTTCGGAGACTCATCCATTTCTGAAATATCCACAATCGTGTATCGACATCGGACGAAGAGCTGCAACTTCTTCGGGGGTCCAGATGGAGAGTTTGCTCATTTCCACGAAACGGGCTGGAGCACAGCAGCCCAAAGTGGCTTCTTAAAACCTGAGCTTGTGAGGGAGTTGAGGACCACGTCCACACCGCGACCGTTGGTCACCTTCTTTGATTTCCGCTTCGTAGTCAGGCTCCCGGAGGGAATATGTGGGATGCATCAATTCCCTTGTGATCTCAAGTAGCCCCGTTTCGCTCACTTCCGCTGTGGCAACCACCGTGCAACCGACCATTGGCAAGTTGAATGGGCGCATAGACCAACTCCTCCTGAAGCTGTGTGAATGAGGAGCACGTCAGTTTGGCTGGATTTTTGCCACCTCAATGAGGGAGTGGAAAGCCGTTAAAAATGCATTTGGGAGCGTCGCCGCTTCGCAAAAAACTCATATTTGGGGAACCCCCAAACCACCTTCTCATCAACAATTTGTCGGCTAAAAAATGGGGACGGAGTGAAAATCCAAATTAGAGCCAAAGACGGTGTCCCCTTCCACCCACTTTTTAACTGAGTGTCCTACTCGCTTCACAATCCTGCAAAATCCTGGCCCACACTGTCGCTGGTAGAAAAGTGAGCACTAGGTTTGAGAATGCTGAAAACGTCCCGGAAATTGAGTCCTGCTGCTTTCACCTCCACCTCAATTTGGGTAGGACCAGCTGGGCTGAATGGGAAACTCAAATCGTGAATGACTTGGTAGCTGAATCAGCAGCTGAAACCCTTCAGGGGAACGGGGAACCCTGAGTGGATGGTTTAGAGGCGAATGCGCCACCAAGCTTGGAACTTGGCGATGTCCATTTACATCAAAAGAGACAATGGTGTCTAGCTCCAGTTGTGGCTCAAAAATTTCGCTAAAGACTTTATCTAATACTTGTTCCTCCTCCGATTCAACATTGAAGCAGCGGGAGTCCAGCTGGATGTTCTCATTCTTGAGAGATTTCATAAAGGCAAATATTGGGGTAGAGTGGAACCTCCCGTTGCAGCCCCTTTCGTAACTACAAACAATTTGGGAAATTCCCCATTAAAGCTCTCAGATTGAAGTAAGCTCTTGCTCATTAGAAACAGGGGACGGAGAAGTTCCTCCTGGGATTTGAGACTGTCGGCCAGATTCCAGCAGTATATTATTCCCTTCACATTTTTGGGGTGAGCCCTCGCCAGAGTAACTTGTAGTCGCTTTCAACGCTCTTTTATAATGATTTGTTCTGGCTCTTCCACAAATTTTTCACCAGGTTCCACGATTATCACCTCGTGTCACCATCTCCAGTTTTTGAATGAAGTATTTGGAAATAGAGGATTCTTTTGAGTGAAATAGGAGCCAAGTTGATGATGATGATGATGATGCTAAAGTATCT
>LJIJ01001387.1:0-46309 GCA_001718145.1 Orchesella cincta
AAATGCCGCAGTCATAATAGTACCATACATATGTTTTCCATTTCTTTAACTTCTTAAATGATGCATTACAATATCAATAGTATCTCCAGTTTTCATCAAAGGTAGAGATCGATTGTCAGCAAGAATGAATTTTTGAGTAGACGTCTGGAGCTCAATCTAAGATAAAAATCACTTTATTGTTATAATTTTGGAATTAGGTAGTCTGTGGATACTTTTTCTATAAAATCTCTCCTTACCTTCACGACTGCATTTGTTACAGGCACCGGGCTTTCATTCTGAATGCAAACGTAGCTAGAAAACGTCTCTCCAAGATAAATATTTCTAAAAACATCAATTTCATGCATGAAAGCACAAGTAAAATCATCATTGACTGTGATACTCCATTGTTTTTACTTACCCAAATCCCTGTGGAAGTCTCAGGAACTGTCCCAACGACAAATTTTCAAGTCCCGGCACAGTGGTCACATCAGTTTTCAGTTCCTTCATCCACAGATCTCCAGTCAGGTCCCTGGCATCACAGGCAAGACTAAGGGGCCCCACAAGACAAGGGCGGACTAGCCGCAGCACTTTAACAATAAAAAATCAAAGGGTATTACGAAATTACGAACACAACCTCTTCTCACCATTTCAAACCCCATTCAATATAACTTCGGCTACCTTTAATTGTTAAAAGAGATTTTGCATCACGTCCAGGATCCATCTCTTCGCCCGTTTAAGTCTCAATACGAAGGGAGAACAAACTTACAAACACTTGCACATTTAAAAAATGCAGCAGTCAACTGAAATATTCAAACACTGAAAATATCGGATCGGGCACTGGAAAAATTGACAGCTCAAACAAACAAACTGGGCATGTTTTTGGTATGTGCACTATATTGTATGCAAACATGCACAGCTGGTAAAATGTACCTTACGGATCAAGGTATATGAATATTTGTGCATAAAAATATATCTGATTCTAAAAACTCCTTCCATATCCAACAACATAAAAGCTTGATTGCTTTTGTTGGGGCTAAAATAGACAAAATTATTGTCAGTTGAGGAATAAACGTTCTTGCTTGTAATAATACATTAATGCATTGTTGTATTAATTTGGGTTTAAGGCAGATGATACAAAATACAAATATTGATACGTAATCTTGCATTTTTAATTAATGTAATATTCAAATCAATCATATCATCTGATATGCATGTGTTTACAACGGTGAAAGCATAAAAGCATACGACAGGTAGAGCGACAAAGGAGAAAGCTAGTGTGAATGAAAAACTTTCATAAATAATTTCATTGCAACGCAGATTTAAACTACTGATGTTATTATCCGTCCACTAAATGCCTGTTTGATCTCAACTGAAGATGTTTCATGTGTGGTCATGGGCATTTATAAGCCATCTTTGGAGCTCGTAGCAACCAAGTTCCAAATCACTCGTTTCCTAGCACTAAAACGCGTTTTTAAACGCATCACCATTGGATGCACAATTGAAGCGAACCTAGATTAGCAGCATGCATAAAACCTGAGAGAGCTGTTAGTCACATAGCAACCAGAGTGGTTGTGATGACGACGGGAAGATGGGCTAGACGTCACTACCTGCTAGAAGAGCAGGTAAGTAATGAAATGAAGATCGGACCACACAGACCACAGGTGAACTAAAACTGTATAGTGCTTACATTCAGCATTTATCCTTTTCATCCTTGTTTGGTGAAAGAAGGGAAAGCTCGAAATCAAAGAAGGAAGGGTAATGTAATCGAATCGTTGACTCATGTTTATGCCACAGCGTATGTTGTTTTAATGGGAAAACTGTACATTGGTTCCATACTAAGATGAATTTATGTAACTTAATGCTGATTTAAGTAATGCTAATCCTTAATTCCCACGTTTCTACTATGATAACTTTTACATACATTCATATTCCTTGATTATCCTTGCTTGCAGTTTATTTCTGTTGTATGTATTTCCCACAAAATACTGCTGCAGCACTGTTCTCTTTGATTAGATAATTGTATAATTATGTAACGCAACCATAATTAGCTTTATATTCATACTAAAGAACAGGGACGTACGTTAGGTTAAACACACTATACAAAACACGTTGACAGAACAGCACAAGGTTCATCTCATCCATCCATATCCATTGCTTATAGCTTCCCATGTAGTATCAGTATCATCGTGTGCCAGCAAATACACAAAAGTGTATTTACATTTACGAAAACACGAGTACTTTTCCAATGCACATACTAAATCTGCATCTGCGGGACACGGAATGAATGAAGAGCATCGCAATGGATAAAAGTGTTCTCACTTCGTCTTCAAGATTAAATTGTGATTAACACTAATTCTGATAATTGTTGGAAAAGTGGTTTTAGTTGGGTCAATTAATTGAAGTTGTTGTCAGCTGTCGAACTCCACTAAAAATGGATTGAGCTGGTCGAGACCGTCTTTGAAAAGTGTTAAAATTTGTAAAAGCGTTTGGTGGAAAACAACTTTTTTGACGTTTTACGACATTATCAGTGCTTTGTTCTACAAGGTGTTTAACATTTAACTCGGATATTTGAAGTTTGTACCGGTGACAAGATAAATTGTTATAAGGTATGTACGCTTTTATTAGATTGAAATTTCTTATTATGGAACAAACAGCTTTTGTTAGATTACGAACTTGGGGATTACTCAATAGCTATAATTAATGTTTTAAAATATATCTACCCAACGTACAAGTAACAAATTAATGGTGGTATTTTTACGTAAGTTGTGTTGAATGTTGTAATTTGTGTCGGTGTCGGCCGGTAACCTAAAGGCATGATGGAATGACGATTATTTGTAAACATTTCTCAGTAATTGTGACGAATAAATTCCTTTCAGATAAGTACGCTTCTTAATATGTTGACGATTTGTTGTCGTACTGAAAAGTGAAGGACGGCTCCAAGAAGTAATCAGTGCAGCTGGCAGCAATAATCAAAAGAATCAACAATTACGAAGGATTTGCACAATTAATTATGTGATACAGCTGTCGTGATCCATCCGTTCTGCTCTGATTGTACATTCAGTGGAATTGACATTGACACACATCTATACACACACATTATCTCGCACATCATACCAACTAAGGATGACATTTTTTGGCCTTCCAGTCGAGAACTAAATTTATTTTGTCACTTGTCCGTGCGACTCTAATTCAAAATCGATTGGATGTTTCCAAAACTTCAACAAACTGAGGTATGTGTATGTAAAATAATTCTTTCGGTGAATTTTAACAAGGAAGCTTGGTTTCATGATTTATTTTAAAATTTTCATCTACCCATCTTTCACCATCGCCTTGTTTCTGAAGCAATCAGATCAGCCAAATTGTTTTCAATACAGATAGTTTCTAATAACCAGACATGGCTTATTAAATTCGGTTAAATCATTGATTCTAACTGGAATGAATGATTATGTCGTATTTTGTTCATTAAAGTTTATTGGAGTCGTCCATCATTTCACTGTCCTCATTTCATTTCATACATTGGAAGCTCAGAGTTCGAATGTTGTGATGATTCGTCATGAAAGTAGCTAAATCTGAGAAGATACGTGTACCTGTTGTGGCCAAAGAAAGCAGACGTCATTTCTTACCTTTCTCGGCTGTACCTAAAAGCAAAGGTGACTGTTTATTCAACATTTTGTTTTATGTGGTATCGCTGAGTTCTTGTAGAATTTCCGTTGCAATTCAACTTCAACCAGTAGCCATGTTTTTCTGTTTAGTTGTTCTCTTGCTTTAATTGTTGCCAGATTGTGTGTCATAAACCCTTTCCGTGGGATTAATTATATGTGAATGTATTCATTTTGTGGTTCATCATTGTTAATTGTTAACTCTGAAAGTTATGAAATCTGAGCTTTCAAACTCTTTTAAATCAACACAAAGTTAATAATGCAGAGTGGGCAATGCAGTGCGTTCTTCATTCGTTCAATATTTTATATCAATGTATTTAAAAATGCACGATTTAAATCATTGCGAACATGTGTTGATAAACGCTGGTGAGTTAATATTTTACGAAATCCATTCATTCAAAAGTGAAAGTTTGTAACCCGCATTAGCATTACCATTGCAGCCAATTACAAGCAATGCATAAAAAATTTAAAAAGCTAAGAAAGCTCTAGGTAGGGATTTCGTGCGTATTATCGTATTAGTTTACAATTCACCTTGTGAGATTGCTACAATAATAATTGTTCCACATAATAATAATAATAATAATAATAACCACAGATTCCTATGGGTTTCAGATTTCACGAATTCAATCGCAGACTTCATTCATACTAGATTTATGTGTCTCAATCCCAGCATTTATTACTCGAGTATTGAATTGGTTGCAGGCAATGTGCACATTTGGAATTAGAAGGTCGAAGTAGATAATTTATATGCATGGTACAGTACTGATGGATGCAGTCAAAAGGGAATGCTTTCTGGCTTTCTGCATCGCTATTATTCATTTAGCTGAAGCCATACCCTTAAAAAATTCTTCGAGATGCGAGTTTTGTATTCGTTTATGATGTATGACGGCAGGACAAAAGAGACAGGCAGTTAGTTTCCTTTATGTCATTCTAAAAATTACTTTGAAATACATATGTAATGCAAATGTGTAACGTGTAATGTGTACAGTGAGCTCACCGCTCGCTAATGTTGCACATTTTCATTGCTTGTTCTTTCACCCTACATACTACACGTACACATTACCCTTACCGTGCTGTGCTTCTCACATTCATCTATGTTTCCGCTAAAAAGTTTTGTTGGGCAAAGACTTTAGGGTTTGTTATGTATGATCTGTGCTTTTGGTTGATATTCATATCTTCAATACACCCCCTTCATCAATGCGTATCATAAGACATTTCTTTGTTAAATTCTATTCAACTCTTTGATCTAAAGTATCTGACTGAACCGAACAGGGTCTATAATAGTAGATGATGATGATTGTCATCTGTTGGATACTATTGAAAAAGATCTCTGTCTTGCATTTTTGGAAGAGAAGAAACCACACGTATGACTTACGCTTATGTGTACAATGTATGTACAAATATATGTTTTCGGCATTTCGGGAATAAATTGTAGTCATTTTTTATATTGATTTGATGAATGAATGCAAATCGTGTAAAATTCTTTCCTGTAACCTTTTCATCTCAAACTACGAAGGCTATGCTCGTAATTCTGGTGAAAACGGAATGAGAATTCTTGGCTTGATTACATAAAAGTTTTATTTATGCTTGCGAGCCTTGCGATTACAATGTGAAACGTACTTTCATGAAAAAAGTGTAGCATTGCTGTCAAAGAAGATTCCGTTGGGGGGATGAAATCGTGTCATCACGTTCACAAAAACATACCTTTTCGCCACTTTCATCAAGGCAGAGGCAGATTGTAACGAAAAGTTAGTTTATTTGTATAAAGGGAAGCTTGTTCGAGCAGAAGTTTTGTTCAAAAACTTTTAATGTAGATTTAGTTATGATAATATTGAACTCGTAGCAGTGATCCGAAAACGATAAAATGAATATGATCTCAAAAACGTACAATTTGAGTTTCTTTATAATCAAAATGTTATAATAGAAATATAATGGGAGAATTCATGAGGGGTTTTTTCAGAGAAAGCACACAACACTACTTCAGCCACACGTACTAATGTATGTATGACAATTACCTGTCTGTTGAATGCCTTGTCATTTACCAAACTATTCAGGGAGGCTGATTGTATTTTGAGTGAATAGGAAATTATGTATTGAATCCAAATTACATGTAAACTCGCGATATATTCAATATTAGTAATGGAAAATATTGTATTATTATAAAGTGCGTACATACAACATACTTTATTATATACGTTACAAATTCATTCAGCATGGTCTGAGTCTTATGGCCGTGTGGTGTCGTTATCGCTGGAAACTTTTTTCACCTGAATACTGTATTATTATTACTAACAACATTATGAAGACATTACTTTATGATCAATGGATCTGTATTATGATCTCTCGATGGATACTGTAGAAAGGAATAAGGTGACATTTCGTGACAGGTTATCTCAAGTTCCCAACTGTCAGCGAGTATTTTTTAATGAAAGTACAAGTTGGTAAAAGACGAATCATGCTGCAATTGAATACAATGTCGCAAATAGTCAAAATTGAAAGATAGCATTATTAGCTCGTTTGTATGTTATATACATATTTATGTAAATGTATAGTATGCGTGCTTCGTTTGATAAAAAAAAATTCTAGCTTGTGACTTGGGTAATTTGAGTTCAAATCAGAGTTATTAAACTTTTCAGGCAGTTTACTTTATTTATAGATTTATGTGTTAGGTGACACTTCAGGGGCATGTTGTAACCATTCCAATAAGGATTATTGAGCCTCACTCAGTCAGTCAATAGTAAACCGATAATTGTCTATCAAACATTCACATTCATCGTTGTATATTTAAACCTTAGATTGAACTGGATTGAACCAAGTTGGCATTCTCAGTTGGATAATTTTTTCGTTATTTCTTTTACCATTACTTCAATACAACGTATGGCATTGTTATCGAAATTCAGTATTGACAATATTGTCAAATTCAGAAATTGATGATGGAAGGTGGTAAGGCAGATTGAGATTTTGAGACATATTTGATTTCTTCAGTCACTGTGGGGTTCTTATGGCTTCCTCTATCGAGCATCCCGTCAGGAGTCATAAGGTTCCAGATTGAATTTGAGTTTTTATTTCGTATTATTTTCTCTAAATGTTGTACATGAATGTGATGTGCAGCAACAGAAATTCGAGTTGATGCAGAATACTATTATGAACCTGAAGTAAAAAAGTTGAAAGACTGTTTTACTTTCTTTTACCGGGTCGATTTGATTAAAGAGATGGATTGTGTAATGTATGAATACGATTGCATATTGAAAGTGCGGCGTAATGTATATCTTGTAAGCGTACTAGTACTATGATAGTTAAATTCATACACGTGTGACTTATTGACGCATGCCTTACATGCCCAGAAAATATATACACATTTACAAAGAACGAAATTTGAGTATTTTTCGGTCTCGTATTTCCTCAGTGTTGAATGTTGCTTTGTGCATGCATAGATGATGTATTTATGTATAGTGACTTTGTTAGTAGGAAATTGAATTATTTCATTTGATACTTTATGTAACGACTATGCTCAAGATATTGATAACCTCAATATTATTCCAATGTTGAATGTATGGTACTGTCACATGCAGCTTCCAAGATTTCGGGAATCAGATCATGCCACCCTTCACCATTAAGATTTAAGACACATGACATATGGTATCAAAATATTTTTCTGTCTAAAAGTGTTGCTATATATATATGTACCTTGTCCTAGTTGAACTGTGCTTCTGCTGAGCATTGAACAGGTTTCATTGATGGATCATATCCGAGTTTAATTTACGCAGTTCGAGAAGAAGGGAAAAGATGAAGGGACATGAGGGAAAATTTGATGCATATTGTTTGCTTGTGGCTTAACATATTTGTGGATAATGGTCATTTGTAGTGGCTACGACGAAAGTATTATGTTACAAAAAATCCGACTTGTAACGTGATGTAGAAAATAATGGCCAGCCTATCACACCTTTTGACTTGATAGAAAATAACAAAATACTAATGCTTGTGATCCGACCTTCCCAAGCTTTTGTTCTGACTCGTACATCTTTGCACTCACAGTGCAGCAGTATCATCTTTCATATCTCTTGCAAATTATGTATTTCAACTACTACTATATATCCATCAATTTATTTGAAACCGCCGTGTGACGAGTGACGCTGAAACAATTACTAACGAATATGATGCCAATTTGTTTAAAGCTCCCTTTTTTCATACAATTTCTTTGTAAATGATCTGCTTAATTTTATAACCTCAGCATACCCTTGCATTGAATTAACTAACAGCAGACAGAGCAAATAAGTTAGTTCTTTGTTTTAAATTAATGACCTCATTGACATTTAACGTATTAAAATGCTTTTTTTTAAATTCAAAATGGTAAATACCCATTTTGGATATCATAATCATGGATTTATTAATCCCACAAGCTCTATAGCATGAAACGAAAAAAAGTTGCAGCTTAGGGAAAAATATGATAAAGTTCTTACTGGTGGAAGCTTCTGTTTCATTTCTCTGTGAATTGGTTTATGACTCGGTGTCACTATATTTGATATTTTCGCATACAAGGAGCTCATGTATCCCTACTTCCTATTTTACTTGCTCCATCATTTTTATGATTCTGAACAAGGGGTTTGTATGCGTTCCCTAGCGTTCACAGGTTTTACTGTCCAATAAGTACTTGTTTGGTAGGAAAGTGGAAGTGTACTGACAGCGGAACAACAAGTCCGACATCCCCATTTAAGTTCATTGTTCGTGAAATAGGGGAGAGTTGAAGTTGAAGGACCATTGCACAGGTAGGGTGGTTGTATGAACAAGCTATTGGGGGTGATTTTCTTTATAGCGTACATATTCCTCTGCACACATACGCAACGGCTGAACGTAGGTTGTTGGGTGGTATGTCAGGTAGTATGCTTCCTCTTCCTCGGTTCCCGTGTCTTATTTGGACGGCTGGTCTCTGCTGTGCCTGGTGCGGCTTGTCGTTTCCTGGTCGTGAAAAAATTGAGGGATGAAAATCATTATGCAACACTTCATAACTGGAAACTTGCCTATATATAAACGGGGGAGATGTATATCAGAATTTCCACTGACTGTCGGTTATTCTCCTTGCTTGAATTTAGATATATGGGAAAGTGGGTAGATGTAGGGATGAAAAGTTCTTTGACCACTTGTAAACGGTCCGCTGAAATAAGGGACGATTACTATCACTGAGATGAATACGTAGTATGTGTGTATTATTCAAATTTCAAATAAGTCTGCTCCCATCGTTTTACCACACAACCCAAATTTATTGAACCAGCTTTCTAAAATATTAACGTACTCGTCTGCATGAATATGCAAATGGAAATAGTTTTGCATTAGGAAGGAGCAGGAGAATGGAGTTTTTTTTAAACTCGGGAGAAACACTGCTTGAATCGAATTTATCGAATGAATGTTCAGCAATCACAACATACGGCATATATTATGAAACATTGTGGAAACAGCAGTGGCACACCATTTTTAGAATTCAATTTCTTGAAGGATCGTGCTTTCTTTGTACACAAAATTACTAGTGGCAAGTTGTGATTGTGCAATAAAAAGAAAATCTGATATTTGCTGCTGAATGACAAGTGGCAAAACAATTTCGGTCGTGTCTAGTTTCAGTTTTACCCACTTTAAATCGAAACAAAAGTTTCAATTTTGTTTTGTGGAACAACTGCTAGAATCCAAGCCTACACCCTTATATTCTCATAACATTAGTGTAAAATCTAATATCAGACTAGGATGTCTTGAGATTACGGAACACAACACATTCTTAAGTGGCTGATATGTCTGGTCCAGGGGAGAATAGTGTTGTTGAGAGTTTATGAACAAAAGTAAGAGTTGGGTGAGCTTGGGAAGATTTTATGGTACAAAATTGTTTGTTCAACTGCTTAAGGAAATCGAATGTTCAAGATTTAAATGAAAAAATTCTTGGTGAAAAATTGAGCATCTCAAAAGATTTTATATCACAAACGTATGATGTTTACTTAACTCGTGTATTCCTGGACACACTTCAAGTAATCTTGAATTTCGAATACATTGCTCATAAACGGTTAAAGGGAGAGAACGTTTTCGGCAAAAGTTCTTGTAAGTATACTCTTCAATACTGGATCACGAGTTCTTGTGACAGACAGGGGAGTAGGATGAAAATTCGGGAGGCTTAAGAATTTGTTTACTGATTATAGGTTCAGGTAAACGTAAATATTGGTGAAGAGAACTCAAGGAAGGGAAAACGTATCAAATCTCCACTTTCGTTACGTCTAGATACGTACAGCGTAATCCATATACATGTGAATATTCCATATATAAACCAGTGATTTTGCCTTTTTACTCCGTCATTATCCGTTTTTCACGTTGTGTATGCATGTACGCACGCTTCATGAAAACGAAAACCGATAACCTGACCAGTGAGTCGAAAGTATCATTTTCAGATTGGCTACATTTTCATAGCAAATCTGTCGTTGTGAATTAAAAGGATCATTTTTATTAAAGACAATGTTTTTTGGTACTCGGTATATTACATGTAACATATCTTTGGACAATTTTATTTACTTGTTTGTGTGCAAATCATCCCTTGAATGAGACTCTTCATACAATGTAATAGTAGTGTGGAATGTTTCTATTTAAAAAATATTGTTTGCATTTGGTGTAAGCGCTTGTGTAAATGGAATAGGTATACCAGAAAATTAAAAAAGTTTTTAAACGTATTGATATTGTTTCAGGACAACTTACCTCGACGAATTATGGCATCTCATCACGAGCATCCCGTCCTTCTACGAATATTTTGAGCTTCAGTGCTACCAACGAGAAGGGAAACCTGCTGCCATCATACGTTGATACATTTGTAGGCTCTGGATTAATTATCTCATCTGTACAAAATAGACATAGAGAGACATTTGAATTTCAATTGAAGAACCTACCTCGGACTGTTTCGTCATTACCTTGTCCAATTGTTTCAACGTTTGAGAAGCACAAAAAGTTTTGCGTTTTTTCAAATAATCGTACCAAATCATTTCCTGCCTGTCAACCAGTATCCGAATCCTGCAAACTCAACGTAAGAGAAGTATTGTTTCAGAAACACAGATCTTCTGTTATTCAAACCCCTATTATTACCCCACTCGCTCCTGCACTTACCCGTACCGCAGAGTGCAGTGGGAGCAGAAGTGATCTGCGTCTGGAATTAGCTAATAGGCGAATACACTCGTCGAGCCGAACTTCAATCCGTTTACCACCTCTTTATTATATTCTACCTTCCATAATATCGACTGTGTAGGTTTCGGAACTTCTGTCATCATGAAAGGCAAACGACATAGCTCAGTTTCAGCCCCAAGTGCCACTTCAGCAACGTCATCCACCAGCAGTCATCAGGTAAGAAACTTCCTTAGATTAATTCTTTTTAGAGAAGGGTAAGTTAATTTTGGGAAGCAAACGCATTCTCCCCGGCGTAATATCTTTTTTGAAGGATATGGTCGTAAACTTCTCAAAACAGGATAGAAGCGTACACCATACATGTAACGTCACATGACTGGTTCCAAGACCTTGCAAAGGTGTAAGGGAGTCAAAGGAACTATGCGTTCTGATTTTTGTTTCGAAAACGTACTATACAAAACATGGCAAAAATATTTGATTTATGAAGTTTCTTGTATGTATACATACATCATATTGCCCTCATCCGATATTGGTAAATCAAGTTTGCTAAGCGTTTGACCGGCTTCTGTATAATTACCAGTTGTAATGTTCTCTATTACACTTTTGAAGTCTCCATTGTTTAAGTACGTTGTCAATAATTGTCATCATTCATTATCATAATTCTTGGCAGCCTTACAGTTTAGCTCATTTTAGTAGCTGTGCATTGTCGCTTAATATGTGGTGCTGATAGTTGTTGTTGTAGGTGGTGAAAGAAAAGTACCTCATGAGTTTTCAATAGTCTTTAAAGTTTTTGAACTCATTGAATGAGGTAGCTATTGGAAGTAGAGAAAACAAATACAATTTAGCAACTTATTGTTTAATTGTCTTTCAGTCTATTGTGATTATATCAATGTGTGTTTACTGTTTACTCTGATCACTCTCTGATCCATCAGTCAGAAGAAGCAGGTGTAATGTCACCCGAAAATGTACTTATGCAACCGATTCTGTTTATTGTTTTATTTCTTAAGAGTATGTTCACTTTCCATTTTAAACAGAAAATCACTACTTTTGCATGCCTGTGTACATGTGTACGTAAACGTTTACACAGGAAGCGTTTTTTCACTTTACTGCTTTCATACACCTGAAAATTACCCCTTCACGCTTTTTAAAGTATAGTTTCATGAAGTGTCAGAATATGTACATGATGTTAGGTTGAAATAGTGAAGTTCTGTAGTTTCTTTTACTAATGAAAAGCACGTATCAGGCTTCTGTAATCAATTGGAAAGTGCATTTGTCCGACAAAGTGTTCCATACTTTAGCTATCGTTGTTGTGGCTAACGTAAATGAACCCTTAACGTCAAAGTAATTAGCAGAAGTTTTACTGTGAAGCTAGCAAGCATAAACAGATTCAACTTAGTTGTTGTTTGTTAGTTAGTTGTAAATGTACCGAATGTATGTATGTATGCTTCGGATTGTGACTTCGCGGGTCGACGGAAAAGTTTTTATTAGTCAAAAACTTGTAGTGTAATGGTGACAGACTGGACAAAGAAAGATTGTTGAGTTTACTGGTAAAAGCCAAGATTCGTGGACATGATAAAAGCAATAGCACACCCTTGAATTTATGTGGACGGTAATACATATAGGAATGCAAGATTCAGTCTGAGTCTGCTTTCATATAATTTTATGATCTCCTATTTACGCCAGATTAAATGATTTTGTCATTGTTAGTTCATGAAGATTAGGCATGTTTTCTCATTAATATTGTAGTTCAGTTTCCTTCTTATATGGCTGTCACTGCTAGATCAAACGTACGACACCGAGAAATTAGTAGGTTTGATTGGCTTTAAAATTACTGCAAATGTTAAATGGAGTTTATTAATTAAATTTTTAAAAGTTATTAGTTATTCATCTACTTTTGAAGATATACATATGAATATGATGATCAGGCATGCAAACAATAATTATGCCATCAACATCCAAATACTCAACATTGTATTCCGTCCCGTCTTTCGGGTACATCAGTTCATGTGTTCTGAGTGAACCCTAAATGAGATGAGTATGCGTATCTTTATGGAAGCATTCATAGAAAATCAAAGCCTTTTTGTGTGTATATGTACATTGCATACGCTTACAAATATCGCTTTTTGTACCTGTCCGACCTGTCGGATTTTATTCAACACGGTAGATCGGTGAAGCAATAATGATGATGCTGGAGATGGTGGTTAGCACAAGCTTTATTACCCTTGTTGCTGTAAAGTGCAAGTGAAACATGGTGGAATGATTACGAGAGCATGGAATATAACCCTGGCTAGATGTTTATGCACATGGACTGGTTGGGGAGGAATCGCATCTTCCTTCCCTGCTCATTTTTCCTATCTTACCCTCTCCGGTATGAAAAATGCAGGTATAAAATATCCAAGCTGCTCTGTCAAATCGACAGTTTGCTTGACGGGTTACACCAGTAGTGAGTAAAAGTTTCGTACTGAAACTAGAAAAGAGCGATAAAAATTGTTTTGTGGCGTAAAGCATTTTATCCATCTATATTGTGTTGGACGGCATCTTTGGAAATCTTTTTATTTAAACTTCCTTATCGTAAGACTTTACTATTTATTTTCTTGCACAGGTAGTAAGGGAGAAGACAACTGTGGAAGGCTGGAAGGTAATAGCATAAATAGTACTTGCAACATTGCTCTCAAATGATTCATGATGAGTTATGTCATCATGAGTCTGCAAAAGAATTACAGAAAGCATCCAGTAAAATGAGAAAAGTTTACTTGAGTGGTGTGTCAGTCTAATAATATTGTTTAATGATATTTCCTATATAAACATACTTGTTAAGGTCGGAAATCTTGAGTACAATCAAACATTATTTAAGCCTCCTTCTTACAAATGAGACTCATTGCATTGGAAGACTTGAAGAAGGAACAGAGAGGGAAAGGAAAGTTGTTGCTTTCGCCTTTGATCTTATACGAAGCTCATAACATAACGTATATATTACTTTCACAAGCTTATTAGGGGATGTTGATGCTACTTAAGAAGCATTTGAACTTGTGTCTCTATTCTATTGGGCTGTAGCACTACGAACCGTAGAATGAAACTTGCTGGTTTTATCAGGATGCAATTACAAAACTCACAAACTGTCAAAAGATTACTTGTACCGAAAATATTATACTTTCACTAGTCATTGTATTTAATGATGGTTTACGAAATCAGTAAAAATAAGATTATTGGAGATCGAAACCCATCGTCAGTAAGATTTTTGAGTAAAGAGGTTAGAGGTTGTGAACAACCTAAGCGTGAGCTCATTGAAAAATTAGGTTCGACTGTCATGTCCAGATATAGCTGCGGTTTTGATGGTGAAATATTGGCTGTCACCAGAATGTAATTATTGGATAGATTAGAGTTTTGTATTTATGAATTTAATTTTTCAGAAAGTAAGTATTTTGCAATGCATGAATCTTAAGGTAAGATTCCCGCATAAGACTTATGTTGCACTGCCACGTAAGCATAACTAATACATAATAATATGCACTTATCGTTAGTCGTAAATATGAAATAAATTTCAGTTAAAATCAGGCCTTGGCGTTGGCACTCTGTTCTTCCATACGATTTTGCTTTTCAAATTGTTTTCTTTCACACTTTTTAATACGAGTCTTTGAATTTTGATTGGGGTGTCTTGAGATTTGTGTATGGAAATGGATATAAGAGGCTACCATGTTGGTTTGTTTTTACATATAGTATGCTATAAGATGTTCATACAAACGTTGTGATAAAAATTACCGACATTCTAGTTGTGTAGGTAGTTAGTTTTACTTTTCACAGAACCTGATATTAATATAACTCCAAACTCTACCAAGGCGAATGTTTAGCCAAGTCGCTTACTTGCAAAAACCTGTTGCTGCTTCCCATCTTTCTTTCGTTTACCGGTTGCATCTACATTTCTATGCTCCAACTATTCAGGGCTTAGGAATCAAACGCAACAGTAAATCCATCCTTCTCCTCCATCTCCAGTCTTACATCTTATGCAATTGAAATACGTTTTCTTGTACTTTGAAACTCCCCAGCGATATTTAAGACTAATCACTCCCCTCAAGTCTTGAATCTCATACTGTTTTTCAAATTGAAGAATCTCCGGGTGGGTGCTTTCACTCTTTTGCTTGCTAGTATAAAAAATTCTTCCGATATATTTTCGTATTTATTTACCTCAAAGAACTGATAGTGTAAAACTATACTAAGTAGTTCAGCTCAACCGTAATGTTTAACTGTCTGAATGCATGGTTGTACAACAGGTAGATAACATTGATTTAGCAGTGGTAATGAATAACGGACTGTGTCACCATTGTCCTCCAACTACACCACCGTCGGCTGCCGCCACGGTATGTTGGTGGTGTCATCATCAGGTTGGCTACATTTTTTACATTTGGAATAATAATTTCTTTGTGATAAGAATATATGGTATAGTATGTATAAACTAAAACTAAGGATATAAACTAAATGATTTTTTAGCAAGCTATGAAAGCACGTGTCTTTTTTGCTGTGTCGACTGTGACTGGTGATTGTTTTCGAAATGAAATTGAATTGATTTATGTATTAAGTAATATTAAAAACGAATTTGAGTTATCATTAGCATTTCCTTCTAGTTTTGCTTTTTATTATAAGTTGAAAATTCCGATTAATGTGTGATCTAATTGCAGATGACAGTTGTTGTGATTTAGAATTTCATACAGTAGTCAGTCCATAAGAGGGGTCATGATATGATAGGTGTGAATTTCGTGATAGATCCGTATACTGATGTCCAAATTCATATCATAGCATTAGAGAACCGTAGACGGAAATCAAACAAAGAAATGCATTGGTTTCGTTGAGAATCAATGAAGATAAATTGATACGCTAGGCCAGCTTTCGAAACGGAATGACATTGAATACTAAGCGAAACGCACATATTTTCACTCATGTTGCACGTTGATGCAAACCATGTAGTATGTATATGGACTTCCAGAAGCAGAAATAAAGAATAGACTGTTTGCAACATGCAAGCAATATGAAATGCACTACATACATGGGGTTATATAATTGATAAATAAGCTCTTTCACCGATCGGTTCTCTGTTAAATGAGAACCCTCGACAGGATTTCAGCTTTGATTTCCTTTTACTCTTCACTACCTTCACTGCGATAAGCTTGTCATCTGAACGTCCTCTGATCTTGTTACGTTTGGTTCATGGAACCATGATATAGTTGGATTGCTCATTGCTCCACTACACAAATGGCACTCGACTTGTATAGTACATAAAATTTATTACTGTAACACGAAAATGCAAGGGTGCGTAGTGTGTCCCTACGTTGCACTGAATTGCACTGTGTGCATCATTCATATCAATAGATATATAGTTTAGAATATCATATCATTATCACATCACTGGAAGTATTTTTATGTTTATTCACCTTTAGTATCTATAGCTAGTGAATGCTCACTAGATGAAATGAAACGCATTTTATTCTAAATACGTATGTTATTTAATATACTGTATTTTTAGTACTGTCACCGTTGCTTTATTTTACTTCTCGGTATGGTTTTGTGTTATGTGTCATCTTAATTCAAGATGATGTTGGAGGCATTAGACAATTGGGATGCAAAAGTGTGATGTTGATAGGGGCATCGGCTCGTTTCTAATATTAGAAATGTCCATTCTGTTAGCGTGTTATTGAGAACGGTGTGCGCTTAACACTACGACGTGAAATGATGCAAACAAAAGAACGGAAAAGTTTTGATACATAACAAACAACAGGCAATATAGATTTTCAGAAGGAAGCATACATAATAGCAAAAAACACTCTTAGTATGGCAAATCAACGTGAATATTGAACATTTGATTTGCTTGAGATATCATTTCTCCCTGTGCCTGGATGATTTCCTACGTTGTGATCGCAAAGAATATATCACATATCGATAGTGTCATTGTTCTTTTATGCGTTATTTACTAGTTTTCCTTTCAAGCATAATGCTTGTTTCTCTTGTCCACTACGTGTAGTTATCTACCCTTTGTACTTTCTAGCGACGAAACTTTCTTTGTATGAAAACATGTATGGAATCAACAGAGGAGGGGGTGATGGATGATGGACAAACAATATCTTATTTGGTGTTCATAGAAAGGGAAAGTCGAATTCTCTGAACAAAGCCGATACATATGACCGGAAATCAGGGACGGAATAACATTTTTATGTGACATCGTATTCCATAATCCATAAGCATAAAAAGCATTCATGATTCCGCAGTAATAAATATTTTCCGCTTGGAATTGTCGTCACATTGTGTTGTGACATTATTGTAGCTAAAGATATTGTGAGTTTTACGAACGCTACTATATCCGATTGATTGGTATCAGGAATTTAGCTCTTATCAAAACAATTTCCTTATTCAGTACGAATAGTGAAATTTGTTTTCTTCGGGAGTCTGGTTTACAAATTTTACAGGATGTTGCTTATTACGTAGTAGTGCATATATGTACATAAGATTAAGAGCATATAGATATTGCATTTTTTCACATCCCTTTTCCTTGAAATCATCTAAACACAAGAGGTTTTCATATTCTTCTGCTGCTGTCATATGTTTGATATATAATTGACTTTTTATTACAATAGACTGAAATGAAATGTAAGCATTCTCATCATATTGGTTGATATATCGTGTTTCCAAAAAATTATGAGTACTAAAACGCATGAAATTTGCTAGGCACATTGTTCGTACAGCAAAATATTCTGCCCATCTGAACTCTCATTTAATCCGCAGTCGCTTGCTGGCCATTAGTTAGGGGCACAATGATACAAAGATGAAAGCAAATGAGCAACACACTTTCACTTGTATCAATGAATGATTGATTGATTTGACACATAAAACACGCAGTATTGCAATGATTTATAATTTATAGTAACTTGTGTAACATTTTGATTTTAATATTCATAAAGTATTACGGAGAATATCACAGGAAGCTATATGATTTCGTCGTTGAATATTACATAAAATGTTTCAAAATATGTACTTCAAATACCTTGAGAATGTTCAGGAATCACACGTTTACAAGCCCATCGTATCTAAATTTAAGTTATTCAAGAGTAAGAATTCGTTAATATATTTGTGTTTTGTTTACTAGGTATCGTCAGGAGGTCAGCCAGGAACCCCCAGAACTCCAGGAACTCCGTCAGACGCTGGAGGTCATACCCCAAATCCACCCACACCAGGAAACAACAACTCTAACAGCATGGTCGGCTCGTCACCGCAGTATGTCTCCGTTTCAGGTTAGTTTTGTTTTTTGAGTAAATGCAGGCCCTTTCATTCATCAACATATACATATATCCGTTATCTCCATTGTCTATTCGTAAAATCATGTCATAATACGTCCAACTCATTTTAAGCCTCTTATTGGGTACATGTTTTAAACATTTAATTGAATTATTGGGGGCATGGACGGCTGTGGCTAATCATCAACATCGCTTCAGATGCTTTTTTATATCATTTTTCTGAACTTGTGTTAAAGTTTTCTTTCTGAAGAAAGTCGTTTACAAAATACAATACGGCCAACAAAAGTTTATCTGGAATGGAACTGTAGAATCGCGATTTAATTAATTATTATCATTGTCTTGTTTCACTAGAGTACTTTGGCAGGTAACACTGCTGTGTTGTATATGCGAAATAAAAGTACTCTTGTACTCTAACCAGATATATTACACTATGTAGTATAATATAGAAATTGAAACCTTATAAGTGTAGCCTTGTTGACACAAGAACAATGCGCTACGCCAAGATCTACTCATTAATTGGCAAACAAGCATAATCATTTAATGGCCCTTTTATATTTAGAAGCCATTGAAGCCAATTTTCTTTGTTTATTGTATGTTTTACAAAAGAGGGATGTCTTAAATGACACAACATCGAGCATGGATGAAAAATGTATAAAAGAGCTTGTTAGTTAAAAATGTCGGAATGAGAAAAAATCCCCCTTCTAGTGCCCCTAAAACTTTTGTGCATTGTACTCTTAAATTTTTGTTTTTGAAACAAAGACGATCGCATTTAGAACTAATGATAAATGACGAGTATACTTCTGCATCTTTATCTAACATGTCAGAAAGTATAGTAGAATGATCCAATGTTTTTATCTAGTTAATGAGCTGGTTGTCGGTAAAGAGGACATGACTTTCTGTTGCTTTCACTTTCATTGTTTAATTGAATTCTAAAAAGAAAGGTGAAACAGGTTTATCATACCTACAGAAGTGAGTTTGAGATGTTAAGGGGCCAGTATTATTCCAGCTAAGCATAAGATTGTTTTTTTTGTTTGTTTTAGTTGAAGATGGAGCCGTTGCTGGAGAAAACGGGGTCGGCGGAGGAAACTCGTACGTACCATATATTGAAGGCTCTGCAGATCATACAAACCTTTATGATGTCGCAGTCACTGCGGCTGCCAATGGACAAAACATGTAACAACTTGAAATTTCAAACAGAGCTGTTTTGTTCTTGTGTCGTTATTTGTATTGACAGTATTGAATCGTTTAGACTTTCCCTTTCAACAGTAATAGAATTCCAGTAACCGAATTTATTTTGGCATTCTTTTACCGATTACGATTGGTACGTTAATACATATAAATTTGTAGTTTTTCATTTTGTGTATTGTGAGTATTCCCCAAGTTATGATGACTTCTTTCACTCATTTAATCTGGTTGTTTTCTTCGGTAGATTCGATAGTAAAGTACATTCATATATTTTTACAGTCAATATACATCAATCAACACATAATAAATTATCATTTGAAATCTCTGCCAAATAAGTAGTTTTTAAGAAGACAGTTACAGTTACATGCTTATGTATTTCAAGTTGTCACATGTAAAGTAATTTGCTTGGCATGATTTGGCTTTTTAGTTTGAGATTGATTGTGGGTCTTTTTTATAATTGTCTATTGCTCTAAATGCTTTCCGCTCATTATACTGCGATTTGCTCTAGCTAGTCTATGAAATGTTTATAGTTTTCACGTTGCCCCATTGGAGGGTGAAAGCTTGCTTTGCTTTGCTTATGCTGCTATCAAGTGTAGATATGCAAGAAAGACTTGCATTTCTACCAAGAGTTGAGTTCAAAAACTGATTTTCGTTGCTTTTCCACTTTCCACAGTTCGTATCCAATGTACACGGTTGGAGAATCTGGAACTGTGTATGGACCGGGGGCAAGTACTTCATCCCAATACTACTCCACTACTGCCACAACCAACGGGGATGCTTACCCTCACGTAAGAGATCTACTTTCATTTGCAATCGCACATAGCCCCCACAAACAAGCTGTTGCATTTCATGTAGTGTGTAAAGTTCTATCGAGCCAGTTCAGTATTAGCTGCGATAATTTGTTATTATGTTACAATTTCTTTTGTGGAAACTGATCACAATGGACTGGAATCGAGCATGTTATATATAACCTGAAACTAAATGAAAATACTGCTAGTTGTTGTGCATGCTATGCTTACCTGTTGAATTTATTTTTCATCACGACATACCCGCTTTCACTCCTCGAGTTCTCCTATTTTCGGATTTGTTGGTCGTCATTTTTAGATTCTCCGTGTGTTAGTGTTTAATAATTATGTTGTAGTTGGTTCACAGAATTTAATACTCCTTGCTGACATATCAGGTTTCTGTTGAGTTGATTTAGATAATAAGTTGGGTTTATGGTATAAACTTTGTAGAATGGACATTTTCCGTTTCTCTCATATTTCTAATTTGCGTTTCTAACCAGATTTCAATACAAATTCTGCGATAGGAAAATACTAGTTTCTAATAAGTAATTTGTGACAGAATCTCGATATCACTCACCCCATGAATCTTTGTTGGTGTTCGCATCGCATATATTCACAAATCGAGTCGAGTGGTCATTTAAAAAGTGAAATAGGATATCAGAGCTGATATAGAAATACATACATTAACAAAATTGGTAGTACTTACATACATATATCAGATCACCATAAGACTACATGTGAATTGAACGCTCACAAGTAGCTGTTATTTAGCCATTCTTAGTTTGATTTGATTCACTTTTAGTAATACTTTTCTTGTCTTTATATTGTATGTTAACTAATTTATACAAAACACATTTTGTAATGCAATATACAGTCACTTTCCCTTTGATAATCAGCATGTTTTGGTTTTACGTTCACTAGCAGTATTCGTTTTAGTAGTTCTATATATTCACTTTCACCGTTCACAATTAGTTTGCACTTGAAAATATTTAAAAGTGAACTAAATACTATAAACTGGTTACAACCTTTGTACCAAACACATTGTAGGAAGGTGGAGTGTATTTGATTCAGTCTCCTTCGTCAAGTACCAACGGTAACAACAATAGTCTAACTGTGGAAGGTGTTGGGGGAGGAGCTAACATAAATACACGCGTATCTCCAGCTACAGTAAGTTAACGCTTTGTCGGACTGTTATAAATTAATTTCCTTCTTGCTGAAATGTTGATTGCCTATCAGTTGGCATTATGATGATGGTATCGCAGCAGACATTGGATGGGATGACAGAATTAGAATTACTAATGGTGTAATGGTAGTACTTTTTTTTGTAGCTTTGATTACTCCATTTTATTTTTATTTTGAGGACGATATTTTGGGTTTCTTTTGAGGAGGCATGGAATTTTGATACTTGACATAGTCTAATTTTTCTCAATTTTTGACTATATTCTCATCAACTCATCTCAAAGATAGATATGCGCTAAACATCATACTTCACACATTACATTAAAAGGTTATTTTCGACAGGCAGTTTAGGTTGGGCAGTTTATTTTATATTTAATTGCGTTTATGATAATGGTGCTACTGAAATGTTGAGGTTGCTGCTTTGCTTTTTATTTTTAAGTTCCAAAGGTTCAGTTTCCATTTTGAATTTGTTGCGTCTTACGATTTTGATTTTGATAGTTCTTTACTGAAATGTAATCGGCTTATATGTATGTGTTAATGTTTCGTATGTCATCATCATCATCAGTCATCATGTCGTATTTCAGAAAAGAAAGAAAGGTGTTCCAGAGCTTTGTCCTATTCCCGTTTCTACTCGACCTCGACGTAAAATGAAACACGAGTTTTATGAAGAGGAAAGTGATGTGTTGGACGACGATGAAGATAGCAATGTGCCCTATGCCATGGACAAGAGCGCAGAAGAAGCGACAATGTCAGAGTTTGTATATGGATTAGACGATCATGGAGCGTCCTCTTCCCATGATGAAGAAGCTTTTACACATCAATACGGAGATGAAAGCATGTTTCCACCTTCCACAAGCTGCAACAAAACAAACCCTAAAACTGTATGATGAAAAATGGCTCATTTCTTTAATCTTTTGCTTTTACAATATAATGTGCTGAACTTGGTTTATTGCTTTCACTCAACAAGTTTATGTTGCTTTTCGGACATTTTCTCACTTCTGCATATTTGTAGGTCCATTTATAACACAGTTAAACTAAATGCACTATGAAATTTAGCGTGATTGGGTGTTCAAGTGTTTGGACGCAGAACAAATAAACGTTTAGGACATGTTTCATTCAAAACCATGTAATTTTATGGATTTTATGTTGAGGGCAAGAGCAAGGGTTGAAAATCTTGTATGTGAAGTAAAAAGGGATGTATGTGCTTTCGCAGTTCCACTATCCAATCGAAAGAACGATGCTGCATCAAATTGTTAAATGTTAGATTGTTCACGCGAATCTTTATAAGAACTTATAATTTCAGGTTCAATGGCTGCTAGAGAACTATGAAACTGCAGAAGGAGTGAGCTTACCCCGATCAACCCTCTACAACCATTATTTACGCCATTGTTCGGAGCATAAAATTGACCCTGTAAATGCAGCATCATTTGGAAAACTAATTCGCTCCGTTTTTCTCGGATTGCGGACTCGACGTCTTGGTACACGAGGAAATTCCAAATATCATTACTACGGCATACGACTTAAACCTTCGTCCGTGTTAAACCACGTTCACGATGATGGATATCCCATGAATGGGGGTTCTTCTAATGGGCATCACACTGCTGTTGGTCACAGAGGCAATGCGTCTGGAGTTCATGTTGGTCAATCAGGAAAGCGTTTCAAACCGTCAGCGAGAAATGATTTAGTCGATGGAAACAGCTCGAATGGATTTGCAGCAGTAGGCGACACATCAGGATTTGTGGTACAAATCAAGATATAAATGGGCATGTTTTGGTATAGCCTTCGTTGATCATTAAATACCGATAATTCTTTGCAGCAATATTTGCGGATTCCACCTACTGGAGCTCCAACTCAAAATGATTTTCCGGAACTTGAAGCAGGGGATGAGAGTTATCCCGACGGAATTGTGGAGAATGATTTGTTTATCTTCAGAACGTTGTATCAGCAACATTGCAAGGTATGAGTTTTTAGAGTCTAGCTGTTTTTTATCCGCATTTTTCACCTGAATTCACCTCGTTACTAATTTTAAAGTAAACTCTGTAAGAACCACCTTTGAGTTTTTGATACGAAGGTCTAGTGTAAGAGTTTGGGGCAACTTGAAATGTTATTCTGAGTTAAAAGTATAAGTCACGCAGCAGAAGCATGACATTGTCTTAGTGTTAGTTGATAATAATAGCATGATGGCTGTTCATATTTTTTTATTAAAGGTGTTACTGGATTCTCTAGCCAATTTCCAGTTGTCACAGTTCGAAATGAACTGGAAGCTATTTTGGCGCGGTGAAGGCTGTACTTCTGAAACTAAACCTACGTCTGTGGACTACGAGAAGATTTTCCCAAAGTAAGATATAAACTAAAATACTCCTTTCTATGTATGTTTTGAGTTTTTATTAATTCAACTTTATTGGTCTTTGTGATAAATTTTTACACAAATTTGATTATTTCAGATCTAAAATGCTTCTAATCTGCAACATGAGTGTAGTCGAAGAATTTATTAAAAAAGCGGATTACTCGCTTTATCAACTCACAGTAGAAACATTGCTACCAGAGGTTCTCCGTCCAATACCAAGTTTGTTAAAACACACAATTATTATTAACTGACCGAATGATATATTATATGCGTTTATATATTGACAATAATACTTATACGAGTGTGATTTCTTACGTAGGTGCAATGACTCAGGCAATCCGCAACTTTTTGGAAAACTGCCAACTCAGCATCAATGACTGGATACCCGGAATCTCTTGTTGCTCTTCGAGTATCAATCGTTAACTCTTTAGCGCAAACTTTGCGAAGATACACTTCACTAAATCATTTAGCTCAGGCAGCGAGAGCAGTTCTTCAGAATCAAAACCAAATTTCTCAAATGCTCGCTGATCTCAATCGTGTGGATTTTCGAAATGTGGAAGAACAGGTATATAAAACGGAGGCAGCCAAGGGATCCCTACCCTTAGGTAAAAGTGAAACTAATGTAATTTAACTTTCCTGGTGTGTAGGCATCTTGGGTTTGTGGATGTGTTGGGGATGCCGTACCTAGTTTGGAGCAAGATTTTAAAGCAACGTTAAGTCAACAGCAGACATTAGATCAGTGGGCAGAATGGCTGCAAAATGTTGTTAACAAAATGTTGAAACCGCACGAAAATTCACCGACTTTTATCCACGAAGCTCGCCATTTTCTTCTAAAATGGTCGTTTTACAGGTAAAAATATAGCGTCAAAACTTCATGACAGGTGTTTGGGAGTTGTCTCATCAAGTGCCTTGTTGTTTTTCAGCTCTCTCATAATACGTGATCTGACATTGAGAAGTGCAGCAAGCTTTGGATCTTTCCATTTACTCCGACTGTTGTACGATGAATATATATTTTATTTGATTGAGCATTCAGTGGCAAGAGTCGTCGGAATGGTTCCCATCGAGGTCATTGGAAAGGTAACCAATTTTCACAACTGTGTTGAAGCTCCGACGGAGCCTCTCCGATAACTCAAAAACTACCAAATTCGTTATGCAATAGAACAAGCAAAAAATCTCAACCATTATTGTGTTTCTTTGTTTTAACAGAAAATTCCTGCAATGCCGTTTACCGATTACTACTTGTCCCAAGATCACTCCGATGGGCATGAGATGGATTCTGCTGATGAACACAGCGGTGAAGAAAGGGGAAGAAATGCTATCCTAAACGGTGGCTCAGTAGTTGTCTCGCACAATAACACTACTTCGTCGACATCTCAGCAGCATGCTAATAATTTCAACGCCTCAAACATTAAGATTGAAGGTAAAAGAGTTAAAAATGTTTAACTTTTTTGCGCCATGCCGTTGCTATAATTTTCGTGTTTACTTTTAGAAAATTAGGATCTCGCATCCATTCTTTGTAACACCACTATTGGAAGTCTTGTTGTAAATCTGCATGGATTATACTATGCACGTTGTTAGTTTATCATACCGTTGGTAGAATAATTTACTTTTAAAAATTTTGTTTCGTAATTAATAAGTGTGCCAAGTTAGGGCGGCGTTGACGTTTCGTAAGTGTAATCATGTAATTAGTTGTCCGAAGGTAGGGCTAATATTGAATAATATTAAGCATTTATTTCAGTTAGTGAAATCTCAAGCATGAAATGATGAGGAGCGTGTGGTATTAATATACCACAATGTGAGTGTAATGTGGTTCGTGGAACATGATAATGATTATAAATTGAGTAATCACGATGAATTTAGCAATGCTATGTAGTAGAAATGCAAACAAAAGGGATGCCTTTTTGGAACAGGGTGTTTGTTAGACATAATTAAATCTCAATATCAAACTAGTTTCCACACTTAGAAGTAGCGTTGTCCGTGTGTTTGTAGAAAGTATCGTTTGTCATTGTTCAAATTGTAATGTAAAAGTATTTAAATGTCCTAACTAATATTGCCGGTGATGACGTGTTGAGTAATAGAAGAACGCTAATCCTCTTCGCCTCTTCCGTTCCTGGGAACTCTTCAAATATTTTTATGGTAATAGTAATAATTTAAAATAGTGGATCAGTAAATTCTTTGTTCTTGCCATTATTACGTTCTGTATGTTAATTTTTTCTTGTTTTTTTGTTACCCATTATTTATAAATAATAGACGATCGCAAAATCATCATTAAAGAATATTTTAATTAATGAGTTTAGCGCAATTACAGATCGATATAAAAATAATTCTAGGTAGGATTTACTTGCAAAGAAAGCCGCTTGTTGTTGTTGTTCTTCTTCTTGACTGTCTGCTGAAATGTTACAAACAATGTCAGAGAAATAGTGCAATCAGTATCGGTAGGTTATATGTAGGAATATAGTTATTTATAGGGATTTATTGACGTATAAATTGAAACTCTTGTCGTTACCGGAGCGAGTGATGGATGAACAGATAAAAAACGGCGGACAGAGGTATTGTTCAGCTTTCTGTTGTCGATCAAGCAGCACAATTCAACAATTCAACAAACAGAGACGTACAGTTTTTGCATGCACAAGTACAAGTCATGAATTATGGTAAATGGTCAGTGGATGAACGATGAACTAGGTAGAAATCGTAAATGATATTATACAAGTAATTGTTGTTTTCTGTAATGAATGTTGATGTAATAAAAATACATGGATTTATTGATGTATTTTGCTCTGTCTGTTTGTACTGCTACATGAAACCAATTCATCGTACATAAAATTTTATTTAGCATTCACGTTTCTTTATTCATGAAAAAATTTATGTCAACGATTTAAAACATATTTTTTTAAATTCACTTTGACTTGGAACTACTGCTGGTAGAATTAGCATGTAATGAACCGTTCTCTACAGCAGCTCCATTATTTTTGCTACCTGAGGGCACTATGCTAGCTACTGGGAAAAATTTTGGGTAATGATGTCCCAAAGTTTCTACATTATTTAGTAACACTAATCGTAATTTTTCGGTAAAACTAGGATCTACTTTTAAAAAGTCTGAGTTGCGAATACAAATTTTGGTTGAGGGATCCTTGATGAATAACGCTGGAACAGGAACATTCATCCTCATGTAACCCCAGATATCGCGAAGGAGATATAGTACTTCATTTGCTTTAAGCTCGTGCAAAATGTGTCCGACGTAGCACAGAGGAGGAGGGAGAAGTTGTCCACTTTTCATAATATTTAGTAGCCTCACTGTCCATTCCAACTGAACTGGAGAGTTTCTTGACTTTGACTCCTACAAAGAGCAAAAATTAGTTTTTACAGGGGACAGTTTTAATGATTACGGATGCCGACTTGCCGATAAAGCAGAAATTTCAGCTCTGATTTTTACCTGACTTGATATCCAATGTGCCATTAGTGTTGCCATCAATGCACGTAGAAGAACAGAACAATAACACAATGAAGGGCAATATGTTGAAACAAGTTCAAGCAAGTCCCAAAGGTATGGATGATGTTCAAAAGCTCTTCGAATTTGCAAGTCACGTTCAACTTGGACCTAAATTACAAGATTATAATAATAATAATGACGTAGCATGCGTTCCTTGCTTGAGCAGTTGAGTAGTGGCTTAATATATTCAATTTCCATTTTTAATTAATACCTTTGAAAATTCCTCTTCTGGCCATGGTAAGCCGTTGAACATGACATCAGGAGAAACAATTTCTACCAAGAGTAGAGCTACTTTTCTCATGGCGTCTACAGATACTTCAGAGTTCTTATCTTGCCGTTGACCTTTTGTCCCAACCTCGCCTCCATTTGATGGAATAGCCATGCAAACATTTAGTAAGACGCTGATGAAGAAATGAAGATTGGATTTTGCATTAGCATTTGTTTTAATTTCAATTTTCCTTGAAACGCCCCAACTTTTGATTTCTGTTTTTGCCAGTTTTCCGGAATGAAGGCTTGTCGAATGAGCTCGCGACAAGGAAATACTAGCAGTTCTTTTCTGATTCTCCCTCATCAGGGGAATGTACATTGAGTATCGTTCCGGTTGAAATTCATCATTATCACAAAGGTTATCAACATCGAATCCAGATAATGATGACTTTGACCACACGACTTGTTCCATGAACAACGGGCGATTATCTGGATCCAACAATGTCTGGACCAGACTTCTAAGAGCATCATTTTGTATAGCTGGAGCTTCGGATAGTTCTGATAGCAACTTTGCGATATGAAACACTTCGGCTGCCTTTTTAGTAGTCGAATTCACCGATAACAAAACTTTAAACAAGTAGTCTACTAAAAATCTTTCCAATGTCAACAAGTCCCCAAACTTTGCCTTTTTAGAAAGATTAGGTAGTTTAGAGATTATCTCAACAACCACACTAGCCTCCTGCATTGAAAAGGTGGTCCTACGAATGTCTAGGTTAGGTGTTAAAACCATCAAGTTCTCCTGCAAAACTGTTGACAGTTTGTATCGGATTGGTGCATGGCTTTGCAATCCTTCAGTTTTCACCAACCGAAGAATATTTTTCCAGATTCGTAGTGGATCCTCTGAGTAAGATCCGTGGTACTTGGATTGTGTCGAGGATAACTCTGACTTGACAGCTAGTATGCGCAAACTATCTTGCAAGACTGTGGAGTACTTCAGTTCTAAAGCAGCTAGGAGATCAGTCAGGTGCCACAAATGTTTATCCTCGGTCGCAAAATGCAAGTAATGGCATGAGGCAGTCACTCCAATTGCAGGTCCGTCATATAACGCCAGTAATTTAACAAACTGTTTAGCGGTTCTGCAAACTTGTGGATCCATGTCAGTCAAAAACTGCATAAGGATGCTGTGGTTTTCTTTTAGAGATGAAATACATGGGAAGTTTTTGAAAAGATCCTTTCTGCCAGAGTCCGATTCATAAAGTAAATTCGTGATTTCCGCAGTGAAATGATCTGGAACGATACATTATTGGTAAAAAAGGAAACTACAGAGTACAGTTTATGATTACACAGCATTGATTAGCTCCTTACCGAGTAGAACTCTTGACTTTTGTGCAATCGATCCACTCCATGACTTGCAACCATGCATTATTATTTCAAGAGCTTTAGGCCCTCGTGTACTTTTTAAAATTAGATGAGTCACCAGTGCGACAACGGCTCTATCCTGACCCCCAAAGTGCATTTGAATCCAACGAGGCAGAAGATGTACTAACTTGTCCAGTGCTTCACCTTTTACTGCAAATTTTTAAAAAAACACCTTAAAACCTACACTGACTCTGCACATATATACTAGTATATGACTGAATCAAATTATATTACTCTTTGGTAATGCACTGTCCATCAATACGTCTAGCAAAGTTACAGATGATGAGCATAGTTGCAACAAATATGGGATAGAAAAGGTTTCGGTGTTGCGACCAGAGAATTGTGTTCCTGAAAGCGCATCCTATAATTTCAAACAATTAGAAAGTAATTTACGTACAAATAGAATAAAAGAAGTACGCTAAATCCAGAATCCAACAAACCTCCAGCGTCTGATGAAAGGCATGCTGCACTTCTTTCGCATGTGTAGTAACTAAATGCCCAAGAATCCCAGCAACAGATTTCAATTTAGAAATTGTAGGAGGGTTCGACGAAAAGTTCTGAAGTCCTAACGCTAAAACCTTGCTGACAATCGTTTGAGGATACGTGTTACCCACATGAGCAACTACCCAATCAAAATGGGGACTATGAGTTGCACTCGTATCTAATATAATTTAATCACAATAAAATTTAAACCATTTATTCATAGACAACCCAGGTAATAATATACTGATAAAAATTGTTGTCGTTTGTCGTATTACCCAACAGTGCTGAAATAAAAGCATCTTCATTAGCATGATCCTTGCAAGTCAAAGAGCGTGAAGTCAAGTCCAGCAAACTTTGAATCGCCTTACACCCAATCCACAATTGTATAACTTCGTTCACACTTTGACAATGACCAAACACAGCCTTATTAGAAAACTGAGATGACAACTGTCCAAGAAGTTGAAGCGTCCACTGAGATAAAATGGGAGCCCAAATCTGTCCACAAGACTCCAAATATAGGATGAATGCTGCGTGTATATCTTCCAACAAAGCCCCTTCCTCCTCAGCGTACTTAATATTTCCAAGGCTCTATTTATAAAGAAAGGAAATCATCTTAATTTTAAAATTTATAAATACTACCCGAAATATTACCCAATAGAATATAACTCACACTTAAATCCACAACTTGGGCGATATACTCCTTCACAAACTCTTCATACGCCGTGGAAATGAAATCAAAAACCGCATCTCGAGCACATGGCATGTGACGAAGAAGAAACATGCCCGAGTGCGTCGTGTCCTTCACCTGCCTCAGAAACTGGTGACCTGGAACCGGGTGGTTGTTCACAAACTTGTCAAACTCCAGCTTCAACTCTTCAAACGTAGGAGACTTTGGAAATTTGTCGAGGAATGCCATTTTGAATAATTAATTTTTCCACCTGATTCTTAAACTATTTAATAAACTAACTCCTTCCTCTCAGCAACCATGCTCGTATACCCTAAAACACTGAAGTCAACTGAAGCAAACTTTAAATTAATTTTAATTAAAAATTGTTTTGTTTTGAGGCTTGAAGCCAACACACACAACTGTTTCCTTCTGTATAAAATGCATTTATAAAATGTCAACATTGCCAGATATTCCTTGTGAGCGGCGGCAACAAAGCATGTTCTCTAAAATATCCTTATCCTTATGTATATTTTTATCCTTTTTTTATATATAATCCTTAGGTACAAATCTGAACGTGTTGTATTCACTTGATATGCTGACAGCCAATTTTTGTGCTTTTGCTCCATTTGACTCGGATTCCGATTGTTGATTTTGAGTTTTCTTTCATCTTTACTGATTTTAACTGGAGGAAGCTGATTTCATAGTTGGTTTGTTGGTTATCAATCAATATTGGAACAATCTTGTAAACGACAAACATCAAGACTTACAATGGCGAGTGGTCCAGCATTTGTGGGAATTAAATTTTGTCCGGAATGGTAAGAGTGAACATTTGACATTTGTGTTAACAGTGGTTGGCGTATTTGTTGAAGGTTGATGTAATGCTATCCTACCGAGTAATGGTAATTGACATTATAATTTCCGTTATTGCAGCAACAACATGTTGTATCCTCGAGAAGACAAGGAGAATCGGCAACTTTTGTATGCGGTAAGTAAATTACTATTCGATTGATTAAAATTTCCTCACAATTAGCATGTAGCATATTTGCGTGTCTATAAAGTTGGCGTTTTTTCTTGTTTTACAGTGCAGAAATTGTGATTACAAGCAACTGGCCGATAATAATTGCATTTATGTCAATAAAATCACTCATGAAATCGAGTAAGTTTACATCATTATATTGTATTCATATTCAGTAAATGGAAAAATTGGCTTGTTGAACAGGTATTCAGTTTGCAGTTCGGGTTTACTACGGGAAGTTGTTTCCGGCACAAGTTTGGCTTCAAGTAATATTTTTGTTGGCCCTTTTTAGTGAACTGACGCATATCGTAAGTGATGTTATCTCAGATCCAACGCTACCAAGAACTGAAGATCATCCTTGTCCCAAGTGTCAGAGCAAAGAGGCTGTATTTTTCCAAGCGCAGACTCGACGAGCTGAGGTAAGATTTGGTTTCTTAAGATAGTAACCGTCATTTAATTCATTAGGGATTAAGTGTTACTGTTTTGATTAATTGTTGTTTTGTAGGAGGAAATGCGACTCTACTACGTGTGTACAAATCAACATTGTACTCACCGCTGGACAGAATAAAATTTAAGATGCACTTTTGGAAGGAAGAAATTTATATTTGAGTCTCCGTCAATTCTACGAATCAAAGTATGTGTGTTGTAGATTTTATGTATTATTTTAAGCAACATATTTAACTCTTTCAGTACCTTAAAATTAAGTTTTGGAATAAATATAAAGAAACTATTTTCTCATAATGCCAAAAGTAACAAACTTCTTAAAAATAGTATGGCTCCGCGCATGTTACGCCTATCTTAAGGCTAGAGATTTATATAATAAACATACACGAGTAAAGATGTAGGGATACTGTTATTCAAGTTCAGTTGAAAGTATTTTATTTATAATTATTACTTGCTTACACAACTATTATAAAGTGCCATTGCATTTTAATTCGTATACGTAATCTGAGTGTAGATGATATCACAATGGACTTTGTTAGATTTCAGCTAGATTTGTGCAGAGCATAAAGAAAGCGTACGTCGGAAACGAATGGATTTGAATTTGGATTAGAACGCATTTGGCAGCGTGTTAACTTCTTTTTGGCAAGATTCATTAGATAAAATCTTGGTTAAATAACTTAACGAAACCTGGTTTTTCACGTTTTGAGGTGAAAGTTAATTAATTTTATTCATGAATTGGATAATGATTAAGGCTTATATGAGGTTTTGCTTCGTGCAATTCTTAAAATGCCTTTTATTTGTAAAATTATAAAATGAGTTATAAGGAATAAGAAATTTTTTGTCATGATTCATGATTGTACCAGTTTTTAGAAATTGTTTTACGTTTTATGATTAACTTCGATTCGAGGGTGAAGGAGTTGTTCTCTCTGTTCGTATTTGTAGCACGTTTTATCATTTAGCATAATCAATTTCCTACCCATCAAAATTGAATTTATTTGTTTTATATAGCATTGGCAGTTGTAAATACGTCAGAAAAGTATTCAAGGTGTATCAAAAGACTGTCCTTCAAAAAACCCATTATTTCAGCTATACTTTCGCTTTGGTACATAATAATTATTTACCTAAACATAAACTCATGGGGACCGTCCCAAGTATAGCAAATCATGCCGCAGGCTATAATAAAATAGTTGATTCCCTTGATGCAAAACGTCTTGCAAGCTATAAAAGTCATGAATTTTATAATGACAAGTCTTGCCACATCAGTGATCATATATCGGCAGCTGCTATAACTTTTCTCGTCATCACATTCTCTTGCTGAAGAGGATGAGAGCGTGAAATCACATGAAGGAAAGAAGTGCACGAGCTTTGGGTTTACACAAAACAGCAGAAGTGCCGGTGTTACTCGTGATGCCGATCCCATTCCTTATACCAAATGTAGTGGTTTGGGTATATCCATAATTCCAAATATTCATCATACTTGTCCTAAGCACCAAGAAGGGAGGAAAAGTTTCATCAAAGCCAGCGATCAACCATATCACCAAAGTCAAAGTCAAGGTTTTTTACTACATGATACTCGTCTCTGTAATTGTTTGTGCACATCGTATGATGCAAATTTATGTAGAGAAGAAACACACGATTCACTTTTACCAACACTAACATCAGAAGTTAATAGCTGCATTTCTGGTACACCACCACAACCCAGCAGAGTAGCAGTGCTTTCGAGACTTCCAAGCAAGCTACTAGGTGCATCATCATATTCATATTCCTCTTCAAAATATTTGTCAGACATTTTTGAAGCTTCTTTAGAAATTCCAACCATGGCATTAGGTGATCTTAGCAAAGACCCAGTATACGTTAAATTGTTAGCGTACTGGAAAGAAAATGGCAGTAAATTGGATATGAGAGATTTATTCCAGAAGGATGCCGAAAGATTTAAGAAATTTAGGTACGATAAGTGCAATTAACTCTTACAATTTAATTTATCCAAACTTACATTCAAAAGGGTAAAATGCTTTAATGAGATGGATTGTTCATATATGTAGCCTCGAGTTGGAGCTTCCTGACCCTGATGGTGGCTCACCTTTGTTGCTGGACTATTCAAAAAATTTGGTCAATGAGGAGATACTTAAGCTTTTGTTGGACCTAGCCAAGTCTCGCAAAGTGGAGGAAAGACGCGATGAGATGTACGCTGCTGGACGGATCAATACCACTGAAAATCGGGCAGTGTTGCACATTGCACTCCGTACTAGAGCTGATGATACACCTATAAATTTGGATGGGAAAAATATTATCCCTGATGTGACGCGTGTGCTAAATCAAATGGAGCAGTTTTGTAATGACGTTATCGGAGGAAAGTGGGTTGGCTACTCTGGTAAAAAGATTACGGATGTAGTAAACATTGGCATTGGAGGGTCTGATCTTGTAAGTGTATACTAAATATTACTAATCTTGAGTTTTTTAAATTTGCAACATTAAAGCAAATATTTATAATGGATGTTTGTTCTACAGGGTCCATGCATGGTTTGTGAAGCTTTGACTCAATATCGTGTTGGTCCAAAGGCTCATTTTGTTTCAAATGTAGACGAGTCTCACTTAACTGATGTTTTGAGCTCAGTCTGTCCTGAAACAACTTTGTTCATCATTGCAAGCAAAACTTTTACTACTCAGGAAACTATTGCGAATGCACAGTCTGCGAGGAAATGGTTTCTCGAGAAGGTAATTTTAATCCATCCGAGGCATCCAAACGTTTGTCTGAATTGAGTTTGATATCTTGTCATAGACCGCAACACGTTTATGTAGGGTCAATAATTATTATTATTTTGTCATTTTATTTCAGGCTAAGGATGAGTCTGCCATTTCAAAACATTTTGTCGCTCTTTCAACAAATTTGGTCAAAGTCAAGGAGTTTGGAATCGAGACTTCTTTTGAATTCTGGGATTACGTTGGAGGACGGTACTCCTTGTGGTCTGCTATTGGTTTGTCGATTGCCCTGCAAAGTGGATTTACAAACTTTAGGAAAATGTTGGATGGTGCCCGTTTTATTGATCAGTCTTTTAAAAGCAGTCCTCTAGAGAAGAATGTAAGCAAATTCAGCAAACTAATTTATGTGGTGTATGAATGAATAATTTTGCAGAAAAAAGCATGTAATATTTTGCTTGCTCGTACAGGTACCTGCCATTTTGGCTTTGCTCGGTGTTTGGTACAACTCAGTGCTCGGATATGAATCCCATGCAATTCTTCCATACGACCAATTCCTGTCTAAACTCCCTGCATACCTTCAGCAAGCTGATATGGAGTCTAACGGAAAGTCAACAACATTGAGTGGCGCACGAATCACTGATTACAACACTGGACCTGTTATTTGGGGACAGGCCGGAACAAATGGACAACATGCATTTTATCAACTGCTTCATCAAGGCACTCGTAACGTTCCAGCAGACTTTATTGGCTTTGTTCAAAAATCGGAATCCGTACCTGGAATCACTCACCACTCAATTTTGTTGGCCAACTTAATCGCTCAACCTGAAGCACTTATGATTGGTCGCACTCCACCAGATTCCGTTGCACAAGAGTTGAGACCCCACAAATTTTTCTCAGGAAATCGACCCACCAACATGATCCTAGCAAGGAAACTCACTCCATTCACACTTGGAGCGTTGATTGCAATTTATGAGCATAAAATATTTGTTCAAGGAACTATCTGGAATGTCAACTCATTCGATCAATGGGGGTATGTAATTTATATGCATTTTATAAATGAAATGTGTTTCTTGAACGTTAAATACTAATTTGTTTACTTGTATTATCTACTTTAGTGTCGAGCTGGGAAAGGAATTGGCCAAGGCCATAGAACCCGAACTGACTGGTACTTCCAAAGGAACTCATGATGGGTCTACACAAGGCATCATTGAGTTCATTTTAAAGCATAAGTGAATTTTGAAGTGAATGAATAATAATATGAATACAAATCACCAGTTGCAATGATAGTGATAGTAGAGGACTGAAAATGTATCAAATCTAGAGAGAAAATAGAATTCAATATATTTGTGTAAGAAAAAACTCTAGAAATGAAAGAGCAGTTTAGCTAACAATTACAATAATGTGGTTATTACAGATTACATTTGTGCTATATAATACAATGAATAATTCAAGCTTTAATTAGAACCATTTTCGTCGTGAAGAATGTCGGTCTCAAACCAAGTTGTAAAAGAAAAACAATCAAATTCAGAATAAACTCGTAAATCTACTTACTTACAATCTTTAAATGTAGTAGCTGTATAAAGTCAAGCTTCTTTACTCGTTTCTAATAATTATAGGGGACCTGCTTCTTCGTCGACTCAAATTTGACGCTCTAGAAACTCTAGATTGTGGACGTGACGGCCTGCGCGAATGACAATAGTTACCATTATCAGATTCTAAATGACGTCTTCTTTGCCTCTTCTTATTGCACCACCAAAGCGGACATGGAAATCGGGACACTGGGCTGTCACATTCAGGAAAGTTATTTGTAGTGTTGGTCATCATGTTGATAATGCTTCTATTTAACCTTTGTTCGGATCGAAGTTTGCGTCGCAGTTTCCTGCATCGCCACTTTTCATATATTTCATGCTTCTTGGCTTTGAGAACGGGTCCCCGTTGAAGTCGCTTTATCTCCTTCTTTTTAAGACTTGCCAGAATGTAGGACTTTCTTACAGCAGCCGTTCTCTTGGAGTGAATTTGTTCATTTCGTTGACGCTTTAGTCGACGACGTCTGGATTCTATCCCTAAAAGACATTTTTAAAAAAAAATGTCTTAAACCCATTTTACTCATACATACCAAAAATATGTAATTTTCTAAACTTCTAGTGCTAAAATGCTTACATGAGTCTACTGTGACTGGAATTAATTGACATAACACAATACTTCCATTTCCGTGCTGGTGATGAAGTTTTGAGGATCCCATAAACAGTTTAGAAGGTTGTGAACTGGATGGAATAGTAGCTATCGATTGTAGCCTAAATGAAGTATTCACTGTGGTTGCCTTCCCGTGAAGTCCCCATGGTGGAGATGGAAGGTTCACAAGTGTTCTTGGTATGATTCCTTGTGCAAATTGAGTAGATGTATTGTCAAAGAATGTCGATTGACTATATTCGGACAGCAATGAAGAATTGGACGAATAACCCGTAGAATCCATAATCAAGCATTAATTAATCACTGAAAAAACACTTTCTTCATCAGTAATCAAGTTTGAATATGTAACTTGCAGTAAGAAATTTCTCAAGAAGTGACTAATCTTGAACAAGAACATCCATCCAACATCCTGAGAACATAGAAGCAGAAGGACAAATTCATGTCTTTCATTCTCATTCCTCATGCATGAAAAATGGTTTGAAGTACATATATTTGTATACGGAACATATCTTCCTGTTTTTAAGATGAAACGCAGTTTAAGTCAATTAGGGAGACAATGATAAAAGGAAGAAAAGAAAGGATAAAAAAAATCTTTAGGATAAAGGAGCGGAAAGGAACGAATCTGCGTCGTCCTTTGTTGGTTTGGATTTTATCATATCATATTCAACATGGACGTACGGAAAATTACAGCAGGGAAGGAACCTTTCTTTTCGACTCCCAGTTCTCCCTTTATATGCATAACAAGAGATTTTAATTGAGTACCTTTGATACTCGATTGAAATTGACAATATACTGAACTGATATGATTATTCATATTCATGAATGCTTATGGGTTTCGTTTGAGAAAGGTTTGGAAGGATGTGTTCAGTCAGGAGTATATACTTATACTTCCCTTCATTCCTATTTCATCTCAATGATATTTTCCATTTGAAGAATATTCTAATCAGAGTCTGATCAGAATCAGACTAATCTGATATTTCAAAAATGCTTCAAGCCTTGAAGAAATGAAGACTGAGGAGATTGATTGAAGAACTCAATCTACTTCCACAAGAATTGGTCCGGTCTGATGAAGATGAGTATTAGGACTTTTTATGCATATCTGATACGTGATACACAAAAAAGCATACATATGTGTATGTGAAGGTGCATGAATGTTGAAAAGCATAAAAAAGATACAGAGTTTTGTTTTGAACAGGGATAGTGTAAACGGGATGCCAAATGAGCACGTGGAATGTTGAAATTTTGTTTTTAAAAGTAGCAGCAGTTAGTTGACAGTTTGATACTTAATAATTTAGATACCTCCAAACAAGTGATAACCTTTGAGGAACCTTTGCAAGTATGAATACTCTTGCAGTTAGTACCGGACATGCGGCATTTGCAGGCAAAACTAGCGTGTACTTCAGAACCCTTCCACATTGTCAAAGCAGGTCAGTCACTTTAAAAACCAAATTGACACACATAATATAAATGAAGCATTTAAAACTGATGATATAACTATTGTGTTTTCCATTTAGTACTACTACGGAATCAGATGGAGAGTTACCGCACCTTCCAGATCTAAAGTTTTCGCAGGAGTGGACTGTCAAGTAATAATGACCCTTTCCATTGTTGATATTTTAAAACTATGTATTTTACCTTCAGCATTTGCTAAATGTTCTGTTATGATATGGTCATTGTAATTTTAGAAACGCTCATATTGAGTGCATCGCCGTGAGCCAAGATGGAAAGATGATTGCTGTAGCGGATTCTGTGCATGGTTTGCAAATTTGTGAAGTCAAGGCTGGTTCTGGAAGCGTAGTTTGGAACCCGATTTTCAATTCCAATTCATACAAACGTCTGATAAAATTGCAGTTCACTTCGGATGGGCGATATCTCACGTTTTTAGGTACAAGGAAATTTGATTTATCTGAATTTTTCTCCGATGAAATTTGTGTTTAAGCAATTTTGAACTAATTGAATGTTTTTAGATAAACAAGGTGACATATTTGCCATTCGGATTGGTTCTGATCGCCAGCAGATTTCAAAAATACGAAAGATTATGGGGCACACCTCGTTTATTTCGAATTATGTATGTTTTCCATAATGGTTCAAGCTTCAGGGATCATTTATGAGAGTATCTTTTATGTAGGCCATACTTTTTTCGTTTAAGGTTGCTTCTGAAAAGTTGAATCAAATTATATCCTGTGATCGAGATGAGAAAATTCGCATTTCAAATTTTCCGGATGCCTACGTTATCCAAGGATTTAAACTTGGTCATACCGAATCCGTAATCAGTGTAGCTTTGCTTGAAGCGACTATAAAAGACCAAACAGATAGTGTACAAGAAAATCGTTACCTACTTTCAGTTTCAGTTGTAAGTTAACCAAGTTGGTTATTTATTCAGTGATGATTGTAAGAAAGTATTGAATGAGTTTGTAATATTATCATTTTGATTTTATAGTCTGGTGTATTAATCTTATGGGACTTTCTAAAACCAATCACTGGAACAGACACTTCTTTTGTAACAAGGTGGAGTGTTAAAGAAATTCTATCAGACGAATATAAAGAAGCGGAAGTCCAATCCATGAAAGCCTGTGTTTCGGGAGGAGAAATTTTAGTAGCACTTACATTTACAGGGTCAGTAAATGCATACGAAAACAAGTTTGTTAAGATATACATGTAATTAATGTCAGTACTCTAATAAGTTTTTGTAATTTTAGGTGCAAGAAAGCATGCATCTTTAAAATAACCATATCTTCCCAAGACATTCAACTGATGCAGGAATTTGAAGTTGAATCGGATATGATCGTACTCGAGTGGGTTAACGATTCAGCTATTCTACTCGTTTATTTGCCTCAGGTTCCTTCTGTAAAATGGTGGAAACCAGGAAATAACGCTTTGACTGAAAATAGTCTCTGTGATTTTACGGAAGAAATGGTTGTTGATATAAAAGGTAAAGTTCGAATCGAATGCAACCAACTACAATGGATTATTATATTATAATGTCAGTTTTAAGATTGAAACTTGTATTTATTGTATGAATTTCGAACCAATATTAGCTCTGGGAGAAGCTCATAAACCATCTCTGGTGCCTATGAAAAAACGCCAGACTAATTTTGAAGACAATTTGCACGTTTACTCCGACCAGAAAAAGAGTACGTGACTACTTTAATGTAAATTGTGATGTAAGGGAAGAATGTGCCGTGCCTGTACCCTAATTTTATAACCTCTATGATTTATTAAACTATTTTATATCACAAGAACTGTGTGTGATTTTGTTGATAAAAAACTGACTAAATTCGAATTATTTCATAAAAATTTCGTTAGTCCTAATCCTAATTCTTCGTTCATGCATTACTACCGTAATATCGGACATCCGGAAGTCATAAGTCTTGACATCTCGTGACGTTGACTTTTTGTGGACTTTCTTACTTACTTTCTATGTACCTTATTATCCGGACAAAATATATAGGATAGAATAACGAAACATCGACATTCCTTCAGAGCGCGAAGTCTATAGCATGTGTTTTTAGCATGTTTGTGTAAACTAAAACCTTTTGTATTTGCTCTACTCTAGGTTGCATTTGTATTCAGGTGCTTTTACCGTAATAATTCATTTGATAGTGGAATAATAGCTCTAGCTAATCGGGAGGCAATTAAATTATACGGAAGAGGTGCCTTAAGTTGTAGAGAGTAAATTTCATAAACAGTTCACGGGTAATTCTGAAATTATATTAATTATTAATAATATCATATTTAAAAATGAAATATTTTGCATTTATAAACAAATTCAGTTGTTGTACAGATCAAGGTTGATGGTTTGCAAGGAAAACTCGTGACTTCATAGTCTTGACTGAATAAAAGCATGTATTTATGATTGTTAAATTTACTTTTCAGAGTCTCTACAAGGCGTATGATATAGGAACTATACACAATAAGAGCATGGCAATGACGACCCCTTCTCCATCCTCCACAAGCAGGAAAACTACAATCAAACGAAAGCTGGATGACTCGGTTTTAAAGAAAGCCAGGGCAGCACTCGGTCTACCTTTGGAGAGTGCTGATGGGGATGAGGACAAGCAAGATGAGGAGCCATCACTGAAGTGGAGAAAGCCCAGACATAACACGACCGAAGGTCAACTTTACGTAAAAAACAAGGAAAAGCGCAAGAAACTGGAGGAGGGTCAAGTGAAGCCGAAGCCACCCACCAAAAGCTTAAAGACTGGTTCTACTTTGACCTCAGCCAAAGATGAGAAAGACAGCAAGAAAAAACGGAAAAAGAAGAAGAAAAAGAAGAAAGCTACCAACACAACCACTCCAGAGTCCCAGGAAAAGAATGTGGATAGTGAGAAACGACATGTGATGGAGGCAATATCGTATCTTCAGTTATGGGCGAGTAATCGGGATCACTGGAAGTTTGAAAAACTGAAGCAGACCTGTTTGCTGAAGAACTGTTTGAATACTGAATTGATTGATGATACCCGTTTTGAAATGCTGTTGGAGTACATTGATTCCATTAAAGGAGCTGCAAGACAAGCGACATTAGTTGAAATGCAGAGCATGGTTACAAAATATGAGGTGGCTGGAGGTGCTGGTAATGCCTCCAGTGGAACAACTGAAGTAATGTATGATAGAGCTCGACAAATTGTACAGATGCTAGCTGATGATTAATGAATCTATTTTTATGTACGAATGAATACTATGAAAAGTTTGGTTTTGCAATGTTTCTTATGATATGCCGTTTCGTTTAATTAATAAATGCTGTAAAGGCAAAAACAAAGTTATATATAGTATTTTTGTGTAAAAATACAGGTTGACATTTTATTTCATATATCTATCGTAAACAATAAAATAACTTTAGGCAAACTACCACCCAAAGAATTCTACTGTAGTACCAACTTACACCAGAATGAGAATCCATAATCAATTCATTTTTTTTTTGTATTGCTTTTCTGAGATTGACATAAGCTTGTAACTGATTCTTAAACATTGCTTGCTTTTGTTTGGCGTAATGTAGGCTTGTAACAACTACTACCTGTCTATAACTCTAAAATATGTTGTACTTTGTGTGTGTGAAACTATACAGACAAGATTTACAAGATGTCAAAAGTCTATTTACAAGTACAAATAACATGGGCAACATTTTAAAGAAACTCATTAAGTAACGCAAATAAACTAATAATTAAATTCAAATGTAAAGCAATCTTGTGAAAAGGTGTTCTCTAAAAAAATTTGCTTGCTCACCCACAAAAGTACACTATCATTGTTATGAGATTTGAGATCCAAACATACCAACAAAACAACACGCGATTTTACCCGATAATAACAATAATTATTAAACCATTAGTTAGATCAAAAAAATGAACGAAAATATATATTAAGTATATAAACATCACGGTAATTCTGAGAAAATAGTTTACGCTTTCTTGGGTGCAGCTTTAGCTTTGGGCTTGGCCGCTACCTTCTTGGTGGTCTTTGGTTTTGGAGCCTTTGGTGTCTTGGGAGCCTTGGCAGTTTTTGGCTTGACTGCCTTCGCCTTCTTTGGAGAAGCTGCTTTCTTGGCGACGGCTGGCTTGGCTGCGGCAGCCTTTGGCTTAGCAGGGCTCTTGGCTTTCTTGGGGGCAGCAACCTTTGCCTTCTTCTCAGCTTTTGGCTTGGCTGGACTCTTGACCTTCTTAGGCTTGGCTTCACCGGCGGGTTTAGCTTTCTTCGGCTTGGCTGCAACAGCCTTCTTGGGGGAAGCTGCTTTCTTGGCTCCTGCTGGTTTAGCGGCGACTTTCTTCTTTTCTCCGGCTGCTTTTGGCTTCTTGGCGACAGCTGGCTTCTTAGCAGCAGCCTTCTTCTTGGCGTCACCACCCAATTTGAAAGATCCAGACATTCCCTTTCCTTTCACTTGGACCACAGTGCCAGCAGTGAGAGCGGCTTTCATTCCACGCTTCATGTGGGGGCTGACCTTGTCGGGATCAACTTGGAAGTTGGCCAAAATGTACTTCTTGATTGCTGGGATGCTTGAGCCACCTCGCTCATTCAAAGCCTTCACAGCGTTTTGAAGCATAACGGCCCATGCTGGGTGAGTGGATGGCTTCTTTGCCTTAGCAGCAGCTCCGGCAGGCTTGGCGGCCTTTGCCTTCTTTGGGGAAGCGGCCTGAATGGGAGCAGCAGGTGGTGCAGCAGCGTCGACGGTTGCCATTTTGAATATTTCTGAAAATGACAAAAAAATGCGATTCATTAGTTAAATGTAGTCATAAAGTTATAATGCATTTAAAACTTCTACCATAAAACACACAGCTACACTACAGATCATAATAATAGTAGTCTCATAAAACCCCACCTTGACACTGCTAACAGACAGAAAATTATTCAATGGCCAGCTGTCGGTTTCACTATAATTTTAATTTTCTCAATAATTTGTGACTAATAATTGATTTCAACTTTTAAATGCACTAATACGAAGTAGAACCCACCTAAAATTGCTAACACTATAGCTATGATAGCCCTCCGACCTGACGCAATGCTCGATAAATTAATAATTACGCAACCGACAAAATATCAGAAAAACGAAAAAAAAAACCAACAATCAATATCAGTAGACGGAATCCCTAATTTCATAAATTCTTAATAACGCTCCTTTTCCATAAAATCAACAGCTAACTACCACCTAACAAAAAATCAGGTCAACTGAAATTTTCCGACAGCAGCACTCACCACCTCAGAAAACCTCCAATCTACGCGCTTCACTTTTTTCTCAAAAAAAATACTGAAAAATAACACCACAAAATAAAATATAGTAACTTACCAATTAGTAGAAATTGACGGGTTTGTAAAAATCTTCAAATCCTCACTTTTCAGTGAACAACAGTAAAATGAGCGCTGGTTACAGAGCGAAACAACTACGTTGAGTAAGATGCAAAGAGCAGAAAACTGCGATCAACTTTTTCTCTCGAGAGCGAAATTGGGTTGTGTGTGAACTCGTTCAAAGCAAACTGGTGTTTGGTAAACAAGCGCACAGCCTCATTCGTCTATACCGTCGGGATCGGACGTAAAAGGAGCAGCCAGCTATGAGCCTTGAGTTTCATGCAAATCTTTCATGTCTTCGTCCCTCTTCATGTGTTTTCCTCTCAGCTTCATCCCCCAATTTCTCCGCCCCAGCACCACTTTTGGAGTATGTCAAGACGTCATTAGAACCGGGTGACTGTGGTCTTTCTGGGGATGAAAATCTCATATTTTTATCCCTCCCCGGTATGAAGCTACCTCTGATTTTATGGGATGCATTCAACTTTTTCACTGCGATTTTCGGATAAACTTTGACATTTCCGGGAGGTCAAAGCTCACTTTGACCTCTCCGACGTGTCATCTTGTAGAGTCAAGTTTAGGCTTTCAGAGGATGTAAAATGTTATAGGCAAATTGTGGGCGAGTGCCCTATAATTAATTGAAATGTGGTCACATCAACGGACAAACTGGGATTGAGTATTTGGGGCTATGCTAAACTTCGAGGGGAGATTACAGGTCACCAGAGGGGAGGAGGAGGCTAGTTTTTTGCAGTGAGATTGAGGACCCCCATAAGAATGTCGGTGCCGAGTTTCATCAGGTTCCGATAACCATGACCCGGTCAAAGCCCGATTTGCGTTGTAGGTACAAAACATGAGTAAAGGAGTCTCTGGGCTTCTACCATTGGCTTTTGTATAGGCTGTTATTTTTATGGAGATTACAAAATTGTTATTTAGCGTTTCGCATTGTTGTTGTCCTTGTGTTATTTGTAATGCGTCATAATCATGGGGTGGGTTTTTCGCCATATTTAATTATCAAAGTTTTAAAGCGTTGATATTTTAGGAAAATTAAAGGTGAAAAGGGCATACAGATCACATCCTTCTGGTGGTATATAGATCTCCTCATGAATTTTTGGATCGCATAAAATTATCCAAGTCGTTGTTGGGAATCGGGAAAGAAACGCTTTTATATAAAGATAAATTTTTACTTTAATTTCATCCTGGAAAATTTCGGAGGCTAGTAAATATATGCCGAGATAAGTATCATTACTTGGAAGTGGAGACATGCATAAAATATGAATGTGATTTTTTATTGAACTTTTACACTCGTTTCCTTCGTTCTCTTGGGGCATAGTCTGATAAAATCAAAACTTAAATGGGAATTGGAAATAAAGATTTTCAATTTTACGATTCTGGGTAAAAATTGAATGGTTTTTTAAATTCAGGCGGATACACACGAAGAAAAACTACTTATGAGGGTTTTATATATTACTTCGATAGTTTGGTTGGTGAGTTTTTTCCAATATCAAATAGTTGGAAATTCCAAAGTTGAAATTTTGAGTTGTATAAATGAATGTTAACGTTGATATTATATAAGGAACTACTTAGGTATTGTGGATTTCAAGATGAGATAGAGTTCAAATTATTAGAGTGGTTTTGGCATTTTGAATACATGAAATACCACCCATCATGGTTAATTTTAAGTATATGAGTAAAAATTACATTCCTATTTCCTCTTGCATTTAAAAGTTAGATGACAGATATTCAATATTTATCATTCCGCTTTTTATAAGAAATTCACCTTTGACCATCTCGTTTCAAAATTGTATCCGTTATCGATTTTTGGTTGCAAATGGACAAATACATAAAACAGGGGATTACAGGGATAATTTGGTTTTTGGGTACATGCGTCGATACGTCAGCAGCTATCTATATACTGCAAGTCATTGTGCCAATACATTAACGAAACGGTACTGAATATACAAAGCGAGGAGGTCCATTATGTTTACTGCTAATTATAATTTTCTAATGACACTATTGTATCGGGGTGGGAAATGTGCCCATCTGTATGTAAATTAACGAATTTTGGATAAATAATGCAGTTTGGTTGGATTTGGATTGATTTTCATGATGGAGTAAAGAAATGTGAAAAGTTGTTTCACATCGGATCGGAATCAGACCGGAAATGTCTGTTGATTTAATGAAACACAGTTTTCGGAGTCGGCGATGATCTCAAGGCAATTAATGCTTGATTTCGTAACAAATTTATACAGTGGGTTTAGTTAGTGCCTTGATGTATATACATACAAAGATGCTAATACCTAAAAGACATTTGTTTGATATGAACATTAGAAAGCCATGAAATTAAAGTTACGATGATAATGAAAATTATGAAAACCTATAGCAGAAGTCACATACTTTTATGAGAGGGGAAACAGAACGAACGAAACAAGCACATAACATAATCTTCCAGTTTTCCGAGAATGAATCCTAACAAAACAAATCCTCGATAGAATGCTTGGACTGGAGACTGGATGAATTTGCTTATGCACGAGTTACGTGATACTTAGCTTCACATAATCATCCGCATATCACATATTGTAATGAAAAATTGTTGCTTTTTCCATTCATCCATTTTTCTAGTGAGCTTGTTGACTTGTTGGTAGATTTTTGACTTGTCTATTGTCACAAAGTTGGTTGGTTGTCTTCCGTTCCTATCCTGATGTATACTTATGATGTTATAGAACTTATGGATGAAATGTCTTCTCCATCACATTTGATGCATATGGCATACTCAATATTTAGCATATACTAGTCATCGCGAATTATGGACATTTCTTCGATGTTATAACTATGTACTTGGTAAATGAGCAAGAGATGTCTTATAGAAGACTTTAAACAAGAATAATTAAACACATAAATGGTTTAATATGCAAGGATGTAAATTAACAATACTTTGCAAGATTATCCGTTACACATTATTATGGTTTTATGCAGCCCTTGGAATTTGGAACCAAACGGTGAAAGGTGGATAAGGTTATTGTGTATTTACACTTAAACTTTATATAATTCATTATAGCGAAGTTGGGTTAGGATGACTCGATTACTCATGCGTGAAATCCCATGATGCCTATAATATGTAAAACGACAAAAATGTTCCTTACGACAATTAAATTATGATTATTGAATTTCAAGTATATATATAGGTTGAAAAATTAAGTATGCCATCATTAGCCATTTAAAACTCAAGTGTCAAGTAGCTTTGATGTGGATATATAGGTGTCCTATATTATACAGTTTGTTGTTTGATGCTCTTTAAGAATACATATATATGTTTAATTGCGCGTAACTATTTGGCTGAGACCATTGCAGAGAATTTACAGCCTTTCGGGGAAG